>VURO01039955.1:0-18249 GCA_015108175.1 Pelvicachromis taeniatus
TGTGGAGACAATATTTTTTTTTTATTGTTTTATGCCTTCAAGTCTTTCAATTAAGTTACTTTATTTGAGTCATGATTAAAGAAAAATATCTCTTTCATCCAGAAGATGTCACTGTTGCTTCGGTTATTTTACTATTTTTCTATTCGTCTTTAAGTGGAGCTAAATGCTTTTGGGAAAACTGTTTTTTAGACAAGATAGAAGTGAAACTGTTGGGAAAAAATTAATTAGGAAAGCACAAACACACTTTCATAAATCTGGAATTTCAGGCAGTGCACATCAACAGCGAGAGAGGGAGCGACTTGGTGAAGACCAATAAACCTCAGTTGTTTCTTGTTATTAGACCAATTCCACCATTAGTTTACTCAAATTGTTTCTTTACTAGGAGGCAAGCACTTTTTTCATTGCTAAGCATTTCCAAAACTAATCCATGATATAAAAAAATGTAAATTTTGAACAGCTCCTATCTCCTTATCATTCAGTTTTATATGATCATGATGGAGCTGAAGTGTAGTAAGTAAATACTATGTAACCGTTCAACAACAGGTAACACTCTATTTCAATAAAATATAATTTATTAAATGAAGTGCATGCCTGAGCATGAAAATAGACCATATAAATTTCCATAGTTACCTCGATTACTAAGCTTTTATGTGGTCATATAAACTTTTCTTGTAATTTCTTAAACTGGTCTTGACTTTGATAATAGCAGCCTATCACAAAAAACACAAAATGTATTCCCATTTCTTTAGCCAAAGATAACAAACACAGGCTGACAGCCATAAATCACTCTGCACTGACCTATGAAGCATTCAAGCACAAAAAGTCACCTAACTCACAGGATGAACCAGTGATGTGTCGACACAAAACAGACAACATAGCAAAGAACCAGTGATAATTTTATGTTTAGGCGCTTTACTATCAGCAGCCTGGTACACATATTGTTTGCTTCCATTTTTGTAGCTGAATTTATAAAAACAGTGAAGATAGCAGAATTTGGCAGATATAAAATAATATTTTTACATAGGACCCACCGTCCACATATGTGGACATCATATTTTGGGTTGTTTAAACAAAAATACAACATTTTGCTCTACAAGGGCCTGATATCCTCTTACCAGGACATTATACTGCCACTGTTCGATCAAAATTTAAAAGAATGTGATCATATGTGGCTCTCATTTATCTCAGAAACAAAAATCAGGTAAAAAAAAAATCTGGTAATTCTTTGTTTTTACATTCATCAGGTCTCAATCAGCCCAAATAGCAAAGAGAAATTAAAAATGCATGCCATGAACGAGTTTGTGTCTTAGGAGGTTAATGAAGGGGTCCCAGGGACTATTTGCCTAAAATGTGGCACATCTCACATGGTGTGCAGTGTGTCTTTAAAAAGATCTGAGAAAACTGGACAAGTGCTGTATGAAAAAATTTTTATCTGAAAGTAATGTCCTTAAGAAACAGAAAATGACACCCAGCAAAGACCTGAGAGATACATCTGAACCTTCATTTGATCCATGTTCACTGAAACATCATTACTTGAGGTATCCCAAGTTATAAAAGGCGTGGGCTGAAAATAAGTTCCCACTATGATTGTGCTACTATAACACTGAATTAAATCACATTATTGCCAAAAAAATGTGCTTCATTAAGTTTTTTTAATTTGTTGCCATCTATCGAAACCTTCATGGTGCCAATAAGTTGTAAAACAGACTGTTGTGAAGATGTATGCTAACAGTGCAGAACTACGTGATACAAGCTGATTAAATATGACAGGAACTTAGTTGTAGCAAAAAGGCTTCCTTTTACATGACAGGTTTATCTTATTTATTGAGTAAACTGTCTGCAAGAACATACACAGTAATTAAGATGTACATTGACTCCAGACCCCAGCAAGCAGTTTTTGATAATGGAAACAACATATAGAAGTGAAAATAGTTAGATAAATGTTCCAGTCACATCTAGTGTCTCCTGCCACAACTTAAACAACTCATACACCATCCTAACTTATCTTGCACATGATGCAGATGCCCATAATCAATTACATCACAAACATTATACCATCTCTATTACACTTTTATCCATAGAGGTAATAATAAATGGAAAGCTAGGGTATTTTAAAATATTGCATACATACTTAAGATTAAAATGCTAGTACCGCAATATTGGATTTCTTTTGTGAAAGAAAAAGAAATCTTTAACATGCACAAATGTGCATGTTACTCATTACAAACCACCATTCAAATCCTCAGAAATCTACCATCTCAAAGCACATATAAATGTGGTACAATCTGATAACTCTTTATTAATGGAAATGTTTACATTTATTTACTGCAGGACTCTATTTAAACACCTGTTATCCACAATATAATTTTTACAATCAGATAGGAATTCATGTACTAAACTTTGAATTTTCAGATATCAAACATGGGTGCAGTAAACTGTGTTTTTAAAATGATTTTAAAAGGGCTGCATTGGCTGAGATAAAGTGGACACAGCTTTTTTGCTTCACTCTTCAGCACCCGTGGTCCAGTGGGGTCTGTGTGTTTCAGGACCGTGTGTGTCTGCATCGGCCTGTGGAGGTGGGTGAAGAAGAAGAGGTTATTACATGAACGCAGCATACATAATGTGAAAAGTATACTGTGTATATGGTAGATCACAGGCTACTACAGTTTGTGTCTCATTACTTTAGAGGATGGGTTTACTTATATACTTATCTACCATTTGTTCACATAATGTTAACAATAGAAAGTAAAAACATCTTGTATTTTATGATACATCAGTTTACTTGCATTTCAGTAGTAAATCAATTAAATATGTGTTCACAAATGTGCATGTTATTCAATGATTTGATTTTGGTTTGATATCTAAATGTTATTGGCTTAGAATAAGCTCCACTGTATATACAATCCAGTGTTTCACAATATAATAAATCTATTATAACTACTATGATGCAGTATCATAGCTTAGAAGAGAAGCTGTTCACTAAGTTAAATTTGTCCACTTTGAAAAAAGCAACATTGCACAACTTGGGAAAAAAAAAGTGCATTACAGTTCAACTCTTATTTTACAATTTGCATATTTTTCACTGTCACTGTCGTTACGGTTACATGTTCATCATCTCTACCCGCTTGAGGTCTTTGAGGACAGAGTGTGCCAAAACCTATCCAAACACAGTGGGTGAGAGGCAGCATACACTTTCTAGTATCCTGTTAAGGCACAAATAATCAATCACACTGACCTTCAAGCAACATGAAGTCTCAAGCTTACCCGAGCAATATATATGCACAGGCTGACCTAAAGAGCATTCACAGAAAGAACTCTGTACAGCATCGTCACTTTTAGTGGTTGATCTACTGGTGTGGGTTACACTGTAAAGGCCACCCTAATATTTGCATCAACATATCCACAGCTGTAATTATAAACCATAGCACATCATCATATCCAATATTACAGTCATTAAAGTATATGATAAAGCACTTTCAATTCAGTTTCTGAGCAACACAAATCAAAACACTGATAGGATTAGAAATTGACATATTGACACTAAAGGTTTAGTACAAATTGTCCTTTGTCAAATGTCATTTTCTAGCTCTCACAAAATGAGCTAACCAGAGGTGTGATGGAAGTCAACAGCTGTGTTCATACCACCACATAGTGTATCTAATTACCTTAAATCTGTTTCTCTTTCTGTCCCATCTTGAATTTAAATTTTACTGCACCTGTATCAATGATATATCCAACCAGGTAAGTAAAAGTATTAATTTTAAACATAAAAAATGAATGGGTGGATGTGTAACTTATGGAAAAGAAAAGTTAAAGAGAAACAGGGCTAGCATAACACTTTACATTACATATTGGTAAATAGATGGCATCCAACAAACCCTAAATGGAAACATGGTTAGGGTTTGGCAGACTGAACATTTTTTATGAAACAATATTTCTGAGTAAGTGTCTGGAAGTGTCACTTGAAGCTGTATCAGCAGGTAAGGTTTAATATTGCAGCTGTCCTACTGGGACCACACACATTAGGTGAGAAAAAGTCAGCACAACATCTAAAAGTGCCAATCAGGCATTCGCTCAATAAACATCAAATTTACAAAATATTAAATATTTCACATTTTTGTGTTGCTCTTTAATAATTTGCAATATTTATCAACAGTCATAAGCTTATGCACAAAACGTTGTTTTGTATGAATGTTTTTTTGGGTGTGTGTAATCAGTCGTAGTGTGTAATACCATGGCAATGAGATCCAAACTGTGTTTTTTTTGGGTTGTGTAGGGATTAGTCACTGACTATTCTTACAGGGAACCTTGTTTAAACTTTAAACTCTTATAAACATGGTTTATTTATTCTTAATTCTCGATTATTTCTCATGTAATGTGTATTAATGTCTAAACTCATAGGGTATAAGTGTAAGTATTGTATCTAAATACCGGGCTGCAAAATCATACAAATTGCAAATACCAGCGAAAGCGGAACAAAAGACACCCAAATGTGCGCAGTGAGCTCTGTTTTTCAGATTATTTTTGCTTCTGTTTACATTCAAACTGGTGTGAATTCCAGCTTCTTCACCAGTGAGTTCAGTCAGGGTGTTTTTTGTTGTCCTTGGTAGCCGGTCTTATCTTGAGCTTATTTGCCCTGAAAGAGTTTAAAATCAGGTTATACTTTCATCAACAGTAACACTCAGACAACAATAAATTTAAATCTGCATATGAAATGAAGAGGCTAGCCTGTAGGAAGAAAACAGAACCAAACAAGAAACAACAAAACAGAAGGGTTTGTTGTTTCTTGTACTGCGTACTAATGGTGTACTACTAAAGGTGTACACCATTACTAAAGAGAGAAAAGTACTAAGTACTTTAACACCTTTAGTACAGGTACCCATGGTTAAATGTTAAATGTTTGTTTTATTTAGTGCGCTAATGTTTTTTTTTAATATAAAATGCCCTTTGTCAAATTCATCTGTTTTGTAGTATTTAAATGTTATGATCATGTGACTTGTCTTAAAATGATACTGCGATACAGACAAGCTAAGCAGTGATGCAAAAGGTCTAAATGTCAGTGAATTTTATCACTATAGTTTCACATTCCTGAGCAAAGAAGAGTACATTTATAAACATCGGTAAGCTTCTTTACCTGAGGTTTAAATCTGCATGTTGCTGAAGTGACGTTTCATCTGTTCCTTTCAACTTCCTTCTCCAAGTCTTATTTCACAAATCTTCCTAACCTTTCTCTCTTTCCCCCCATTTAGATGTTGGGAATTGTTTACTCTTACATAAAGCCTGTAGTTAAGGTATCATTTGGTTCTCCTTCTTATTAGATGAAAAACAGTACTAATCACATTTAGATCTTTAAAAATATTTTAAGGATAAATATGGAAATCGTCAACACACAGGATTTGGTTGGTTTCAGTTCAACACAAACGCTGTGGAGGCTCTGGAGGCTTTTTAGACACTTTAATCTTTCACATTGCCTACCAAGAGGGAAGTGTACCATCATTCCTGCAGTTAACCATTTACTGTATCATTTACACATTCCATATACTCAACAGAAGATCTTCTACGGACAGAGCAATTCAAAGTTAGCCAAAACTTCAAACTGCTTATTTCCTCCAATCATACTCTCACTTTATGATGTGCTACTCTTTCCACCTGTAAATCCTTTTGTAGCAAATGTAATAATAATAACAAGAAAAATATGAATAAGGTAATTTGTATGAAAATGAACCCATAGGCTGGGAACAAATTCCTACATAATGGATGAAGGCATAGTTTTAAACCCACCCTCATTAGTGGACAGTTCACAGTTAATGATATTCTCCCAGTTTTAAGCATATTTTGCCTGGCTAGTCTGAGAGTAATGTTGTTGATTTAAAAAAATGTAGCCCTCATTGTTTGCAGAAATATCTACACCTAAATGTATAGATATTGTAGATAATCTGTGTTTTAGGATTGATCTGCACATTCATTTGCCTCTTTTCGAGTATGTGATAATTCCATCCCGGAGGATGATCCAGGCAGGCATACCCTGCAGCCCATAAACATGAGGAACGCCCTTCGAAAGGAACGATTGAACAAACCATACAAGAAAGGGTTTAGAGATGAGTTGATATACCCTAACCACAGAAATAGATCCCAGAGGACCACCTCTGTACTGTATTCAATGAACGGGTCCACGATGTTGACAGTGAAGAAGGGCATCCAGAAGATGAGAAAAACTCCCATGATGATACCTAAAGTTTTTGCAGCCTTTCTCTCTCTCTTCATGGCATTCCGGTGTCTTTTTTTCTTGCTTGAGTCTTTGCCCACTCCAGCAGCCATCTGACTTTCCATGGCACTGATCTGCCTGGCCTGCCGCTTGGCAGCTTTAAAGATCTTCCAGTAGGCTACTAGCATGATTGCCATGGGCAGGTAAAATGCTACTAAGGAAGCCATGACAGCATAAATGCGACTGACCAAGAACACACATAAATCTTTAGGAATCAGCATGTCTACACCAGCAATATGAAGGTCTAGCATAATGGGGCCAAAGGAAATGAGTATGGGGACAAGCCAACATACAGCGATGAGAAGAGCTACCCGCCTGTGGCTCATCTTTAAAGAGTAAACTAGAGGGTTACAGACAGCATAGTAACGGTCGAAGGCGATGCAGCTGAGATGAAAGATTGAGGCAGTGCAGAGCATAACATCTAGGCTAGAGTGTATCCGACAAAAAAGAGAACCAAAGTACCAGCATCCCTCCACAGTTCGAATCATACTATAAGGCATCACTACAAGGCCAACTAGGCAGTCGGCCACTGCCAGGGACATGACAAAGCAGTTTGTGGGGGACTGCAGCTGCTTAAAGTAAGCAATGGACAAGACCACCAGGAAGTTGCCCACAATTGTGCAGATGATGCCAAACGAGAGGAAACCATACAGGAAAATGCGAGAGACCTGATGCCTCAATAAAGAACACGGCTCAAGTTCGAGTTGAAGAGATGTGTTATCATCTCCGAACCATCCCAAGGTGTTGTTATCCATGGTCTACTCAAACCTGTCAAAACACACAGAGAGAATTGGAAATAGTTACTTCGAGGCATTTCATAGCACTACTTTATGGCACATTAACAATGAAAAAGTGGACAAACCACCCAGAATCTTCTTTGTTTCAGGTTGAAATGCAGCTCCGGGGCTATTTATTATCAGTAAATCTCTGAACAGTGAACTCTGGTTTGCCATATAAATCACAAGAGACCATGGGCCTGAAAAGCTTCTTAGAGCAGGGGGCTTATCTAACACACAATCTCTTTGCTTGGTGTGGTGAACAATACCGGGTGGTCTTTTAATCAATACAGATGTTGTTATAATGAGGGAAAGGTTACATGACATTTTATTTACGAAATTGTGACTGGACATAAAACAAAAGGCACAATGTGTCACACAATAGTTTGAATACCGTCAGAGGGAAGTGTGATCTCCAAATTCTCCAAAAGCAGCTGACAAAATGCTGTTGTCATCAGTGCGTCAATGTAAATAAAATATATGGTCAAATCTTGTGTTCTGATTATTCATGCAAAGCCAAACTTCACATAGCTCACAAAAATTTGGTCCGCTGTCTGCCATTCTCGAACTCCTTTACTTTACAGTTCTACCATAAAACATATTTACAGTTGTATCTTGTGCTTCATAGCAGCTGCCATAATATTACAGTGTAACCATGTCGTGTAATGCATACTTATCAAAGTCGGAAGTATTAAGACATGGTTTGGAATATATTTGATATATTTTTAATGCTCCCCTCCATCTGGTTCTTGACCATCCCATGTAAAAATTAAAAAACATATCTTTTTTTTAAAACCATTTTCTGAAGGTTTTGGTTTCTGTCTCATGTGCAGGAAAAGATGACAAGATCTCATCTGCAGGATATCTCAACTGCTTGTCAACTTTTACCTTTAAGTAACTTTTTGGCTACATTAATAATTTTTGTTCAAATGTTAAAAATCCTTGAAAATGTTAAACGTTAACATAGCTATGTGGAAGATTCTGTAACAAACTTGGTCTAAGGCCATGTCTATGTATACACAGTCATTTTGGAAAACAAAGCACTTTTCTCAAAATTTGAGCTCTTTCATCTTTAATCTTTCATCAACGGATAAACAGTGTTATAGTGAAAATGAAGCTTTTGGAAAAACTCCTAGTGCTCAGATTTTCTTAAACTCCATATTTGATATTTAACACGTGGACTAGAAAAAACTAAGATTTGATCTTTCCATGTTAACATGTTGGGTTATATTGCCACCTGCTGCTTTGACATGTTCTTGATAGAGCTCGGCATTTTTTGCTTGTTTATTTGTTTTGCCACTTCATGTTGACTGACATATATATATTTTAAAAAATATCTAATCTAATCTAAAATTCCCATTAAAAAAAAAAGCCTATACACCTTGTGAGGTTAAACTACAATGGGGTGCATTTCCAAATGAAAACTTAAACTCTGCAGTTTAAGTTTACTATAAGCCTGGGACTATGTCAGGCATTTATTACAAACGAAGCCTGCAGAAAGGTAAGCTAATTACCAAGGATGCGCGCAAACGTTAGCAATCTGCCTAGTAACAAATCTTCAAGAAACTCTTTCATCTACACTGACAGACAATGTAAAGTTTTGGCCATTAGATTGATCGGTTTGTGTTTCTCATCTTAATTGCTATGTGCTATCTAATAAATTATTGAGGAGTATTGTTAATGTAGTAACTTGCAAGAGAAACCTCACATACAGTTTTGTAGCTTAAAGTTACATAGTTATCTTACATAAACACCAACTTTTTACCTGACATTAAAATATAAATCTGCTGCCTTTACATTACAATTATAATTTCCCTAAAGATGACCATTGTTTTATGGTTCATTTAAGAAACCAGACTTAGATCAGGAACCATTTAGTAACTACATTTAGTCAACAAATCTAATTTCTCTTTGATAAATTCACTTCTGAAATACCTTGTTCGTTGTTTAATATAACAATTTCTGTTGACACAGTTAAACACACAGATGAACTATAAGGTGAATAAAGACCTGGTCTAGTGTTGGTCTTGAACCAGTTACACATTGCTTTGGTCTTGTTCTTGATTTGGACTGGAATGGTCAAAGTATTGGGTTTGACTTGGTCTTGGTTTAAGTGGTCCTGACTATGACACTGAGCAGAACGCATACAAGTGTAATGAAATCAGAATAAATTTCCAGTACTGTGGAGTGAGCAAGAAGCAGATGTTCCTGCTGACTTGGAAAAAATTTAATGAGCACCGCAGGGATAATGGAGTGGTGAGTTTAAATGATCATAGACAGTGGCTCTGGATAAGAAAGCAGCCAAGATAAAGTGTACATTCATGTCCTAATATACACCCATCAACACTGTAAATACTGCAGCTTGTTTTCTTTGCTATATCCAACGGAGTCATTGTGCATTAGAAAATTACAAATCATCAGCAATTAGTCACAAACTGAGAGCATCTGACCACAAGTTGCTGAAAAGGTCACACGGTGTGTATTTTAGCCTTTGCGCTAAAGAATATGATAACTACAAAAAAGAACAAAATTATAACTAGAAAATATATTATTTAAAAATTATTAAATTGTGACAGAGCTTGTGCAGTGTTCCTGGTCTTTATGCACATTACTGTACAGCTTAATACAATAAGTGATACCACACATTGCTCAGCTGCTTTAACTTTCAGTAATAAGTTACTATTGCTTGGACCATTTTGATAATGGTTAAAAATAGTCTTCTTTTGTTTGTTTTTAAATTAATGGGTTACTAAAAAAACATTTCTCAACTTTTTATAGTGCAGTTTTATGTGCCTTTATGTCTATACTGGTCTTTGTTGTATCAGAAAGTCTGCTTATGTGCACTGTTGACCATTTACTCTGGAAAAGCAGCTTTACTGTACCACCTACGTCATCAGAGAAATAGAAGGCAGATCAACATTCAGCTAAAAGGTGTAGGGAGAGTCATTTTCAAGGCTCTGCACACATCATTTGATCTTTTCATTCTACTAATTTCTCTAGTTATTGTATTTTCAACCTATAATAATTTCTGCAACAGCTACATATTTACTTCTGGGTCTGAAACTTTTTTCTATCTACCACCAAAAATCTGTTAGTTATTTTATTTTACTTCTTGTGAAGGTTTGTGTATTTTTACTTTTGTATTTTTACTCTCATCTTCATGTCTTTCTGTCATAATGATGAAACAAAGCACTTGCATTATGTTGGCTATGAAATATACGATCTTGATTACAAATTTTGCAGGGGTGAAGCTCCATTTTTAATCTTGAGGATATATGCTTCAACCCACAACGTAACAGGGATTCTATCGGAGCAAAGAGCAGCTTGGTTACAATTTAACTCATCTTATATGAAGCTGTAAACGTTTCAGTAAGGGTCTTTAGTGCTCATTAAATAAACCATTTTGTTTATTATAACAATTTTACTTCATGAGCGCTCACAGAAAAACGAGTTAAAAAAATGACACTCACCTGTGTAGAAGAAAAATGATCATCTGCCCTTGTGTGTATCATGCTGCGGCTGTCAGCCTTAGATTTACACCGACGAGAGAGATAGTAGAGGGAAGTGGGCTGTAATGAACACATGCAACAATAACCACACTAATTAAATGCCTTGCCTTGCCAACTCCCCTGCTAACACAATTCAAATGACTGTAAAAAAGGGAAACCAGGGTTTTTGTTTTAGATTTTTTTAAAAGATTTTTTAAAAAGCCAACCTTATTGCTTATTGTCATGTCTTCTGTGTGTGCACAGCGGCACAAAATACTTTACGTGGTTTAGAACAATTTAAAAAAAGGATAATATATCTGACACCCAAGTAATACAGTACAACATACTGTTTGTTTGTTTTTTAAGTAAGCAATTCCATATGGATATATCAAAGCACTGTGGCAACTTTGTCCAGTTTAGCAGTGTGACTCTGAGATGACAAGTCACTAATTCAGTCCATCAGTTTGGACCTGCTGATTTTAGAGATCTGGAAGTCATTGTCTCCTAAGGACAGGAGGTTGATATGTTAATGATATTTTAGTAAAATACCCAAACTTTAAATGGACTTATTTATTTGTTGCTTCAGCAAAGACTGATGCAACTTTAACAGGGTGACTAGTTTGCAACTGAAAAAACTGAGGTCTGCAAGTTTTTAAAGCAAGTTAGAATCAGCTCTGCAGCACACTGTACAATCAGCTCAGCGCCAGAAATGGATACTTGTAACTGTAATTTGATTTCTTTTTTCTGTAACAAGTAAGGGATTACTATTGCTCCAAAAGTAATTAGATTACTGTTACTTTCCTGTAAGCACACTATGTTACTGCGCTACTAAACCATGTTCTGTTTGTGAGAGTGTCTCATGACAGTGACTTACGAGCGTGTGACGTCAGTGGCAGCAACAGACGTGTGTAGATCAACAATGGAAAACATGCAGCATTTAAAGCTTGAAAGTACTGACATTACTTTGAGTTTGATTCCATAAAAAGTGACAAAAACATTAGCCGGCACGGGAATGTGAAATTCACAGAGAAACCCCCAGATGCCCCACTGACGTGATTGCTGCAGCACCGGGCAAAGCTTCACCGGCCCAACTCCTGCTAAACAGGTGAAAATAGATTTAAGAGCAACAGGACTTAATGCCGCTGAATTATTTATTTTATTTATTTTTTGCTGTGTTTTACTTGCATCTATTTGAAAGAGTGAGTGAAAACAAAAACAAAAATATTTTAATTTATATGCTGGAATATGCAGAAAAGGAGATTTGAATGTTAAACAAATTTCTTCCAGTCAGTGAATGTTGCATATAATATTTTTTTTTCTTTATGCAATATGCATAAAGTTAAAAGATTAAAACTAATAAATCAAGTTTTCAAAAGAGACATTTTCATTTGATTCAATTTGATATGATGGATGCAGAAAAAATAGAATCGGGCTGAAAGGCCTATTTCTTTATTACGTATTCAGGTTGTGTATCATCTTTTAAAAAAATAACTAAGTAATAAAGTCACTAATTACTTTTGAAAATAAGTAATCAGTAACATAGCTGGATTACTTTCTTGGAGAAGTAGTCAGTAATAAGTAACTAATTACTATTTTCAAGTAACTTGACAAACTCTGCTCAGCACACAGGAAAGTTCTTACTGCAGAAATTGTTGTCTCCATCTCTAACTGGGCATTACCTCTATTTTGAAATCATCTTAAATATATGGATTTCTTTTTACTCACGGGAAAAGGGAATAAATTGTTCAAGGGAGGCATGAACCATTGGATGTGTACTATATGGTATTATTAATTATATAGGTTTTGGGTTACTTAAGTACATTGTCTATGCCAAAGATTTTTCAAAAAATTAAGAAATAAAAATACAAAGATCCCATTTTTTTTTCATCTGGAATATAGGGAATGACAACATTCACAGTAATATAAAAGTAATTTTAAGAATCAATTTTGCTATTAAAAACAGTGAAATAAGAATTCAACTTCATGTACTGAGATGAAATAATTAGCAAAGGATTTATTCAATTATCTGATTTCATATTTGAAATTAGTTTCATATTCGTGCAGCTCCATTTTCTACATGCTCCTAAAACAGCTCTCATCATCCCTTTCATGCGTTTAAGCGTGCAGTAGACCGCAGCCAATCCTGCCGAGCTTGAATACCCTGGGCCTCAGGCAGTGACAGGCGTATTTCAAGTGTGGCGGATGTATTCTAATTAAACATGGGGGAATTTTTAATGAAGGGTGCAATAAAAGGCAGATCGGCTCAATAATTAGTGTTTTTTTAAACCAGTCATTCATATGTGTAATGCAAGTGTTCTTTGTGGGCAGGGTGGACTACCACACATCTGTTCTTTTGTTAGTGAGAGTGAAGTGAGGAGACACTGATTCCAGTGCTTTGTTGCTTGTACTCGACAGCAAATAAAATTACCCTTCTCATTTGATTACACATTTCATTATCAATAGTGTAATATTTAATCATAAGACAATATTTGTATTATTTGATCATGTAAATGTGTACTGGTTTATATAATCACCATTTCACATTGTATGAATTTAAATTCCCCAAATTGAAAAGTGTGTTTACCATTTTCAATAGTAAATATGTTTAAAGAGATTTTTTTTCCTTGAAACCAATAAGACCAGCAAATCACTTTTAACCTCCTAGGACCTGGCATCCACATATGTGGACATCACATTTTGGGTTGTCTAAACCAAAATACAAAACTTTGCTCTACAAGGACTCTTACGAGGACATTATTCTGCCACTGTTCGATCAAAATTTAAAAGAAATGTCCTCATTTGTGGATCTCATTTTTCTCAGAAACAAAAATCATGTCCTTGTTGAGGCTCTGTCATGCATTAGGGTTGCATTACATTGTTTATGTTCTTGTTAGAATTAAGATTCACCATGCAAAACCTTTGGAAAAGCATCTGATTGGCAATTTTCTGATTTTCATTTTCATCTGATTGTCAGCATGACAATGTCGACAATGATGACAGGTGGTTAAGTAAGCGCATGTAGGATTATTGCTGGTGGACTGCCCAAAAGGTGATGGAGGTTAGTAAGCAGTTTTGGTGTTCATAGTTTTGGTATTCTTCTTTGATGAAGAACGTGGGGAACTTCGTGGTAAATGGAAAACTTTAAAACTCTAAAAGAAAGGCTGAGTACGTTTTGCTGCTGTTTCCACATGTACGGTGGAATTGGTGGTCATGGTAGTGTGTGTATTAGGGGAATATTTCTTGAGAGTGTCTTGGTGTGATTGCTTCTCCCTGTTCTTTTCCTGTTGGCAAAGTGTTATGAGAGAATCCACTGTTTTCACCCCACTGCTTGGTACATTTAAGGTGAATATTTTCACCTTGCATATGTGTCCTGATCCATTGCTCCAGTTCATCTAAAGAATGTGGAGGAGGATTAACAGAAATGTATCCTTTTCTCCACCCTTACCATATTTCATCGGTCCCAGGCTATGTCATGAAAAGAATTGCACAGAGGTGAGAACCTCTTCATCAGTGGCTGGGTTCAAAACTAAAACATCTCAACAGGTATTTTTGAATGTGAAGAGAAAGGATGTCAGCATAGTTACATTTGTCACAGAAAGTCAACGACAATGCAACACGTTCTCATCGGACAGTGGGTTCCAGCTTCACTGTTCGTCCTTTTTCTGTTCTGATGATGGGAAACGTGATAGTGAAAGAGTGTTGGTGAAATACTTGCCAGAATTTGACTTTAGCTGTCTGATATCTTTTAAATGTGGACTTGGAATGGACTTGCACTAATATAGCACCTTTCTAAGGTGCTTTCAACTTAAGGCATTCACACACACATTCACGCAGTGCTTGTATCTATACTATAGAACTTTATGTAACATTCACACACACAATGGATGGCTTGGGGGCAACTTGAGCATCAGCATTTTGCTCACAAATACTTTGACACATGGACAGGAAGAGCCAAGGATTAGATCGGTAGATGACCTGCTCCGCTACCTGAACCACAGCTGCCCCAAATGAAAAGTTATTTACCAAATATTTATGGGTCACAAAGACCAATGCTGTAATTAATCTTGAAAAAGTGGTACTTGTAATTACTTTAGATTTCAGATAAGTGAAAAGTGCTGCACTCCTCTCTATACATAATTTGATTTTGTTTTCTATAAAATCTTTTCAAGTTATGGTCACTGCCTGTTGATACAAGGGCAGATTAACTTTGACGTACAGAGCACTAAAGCTCTTGAATTTCAGGGACCAATTCTTGGGTTAATGCAGCCCTCTTCTGGCATGCCATTCTCATTACATATAGATAATGAGAACATAATTCAAATGCAACAATCATTAAATTATGCATTCATTATTATTGTTATATGCATTATGTATGCACAAACAACAACATCATTACTGTTTAAATAAACTATAAATTTTTCCCAAACAGTAAATTGGTGAGTGCACTTCTCCCACGGCCTACAAGCAACGATTCCTGAGGAACATACAACACATTTAGGCATGTAGATTTTTGTCTCTTTTTTTTAAAGCCGTTTGTTCAGATTAATGTTAGCATATTTATTTTCTTTAGCGATCAAAGGATTCACAAGCATTTATTATTATCATAATTATTATTATTAGTAGTAGTAGTATTATTACCAGTTTCTCACAATCCAAATGAAACTTTAAATGACAATGTTATATAAGTCTCGTTTTAAAATGTCCTTAGAAGTACTTACTTTATTTTTATCAACTGTTCTCCCAAATCTCCTCCAAGATTAAGGCCATTTTAAATAGCTTTATTTCATATATTGCACTAATGGTAAGACAAATTTGCATGTAACAATTTGCTAATTGCGCTACTAAATCCATGTGTATCCCAGAAGCTTACCAGTTAGATCTGAGAAAAGACTGCTGGTGTTAGAAGGCTGCTTGTTTTGATGCTTTATATCATTTTTTTCATAGTCATACTCAATGACTAAAACAAGAGTTCAATAAAGAGAGAGTTCATAAGAAGTAACTGAACATGATTTATTCATGTACAAAATTCAATTCAAAATATTATTCTTCAGAGAAGAATGATATTTTGAATGCAATATCTCAAGAAGGAAATTATTTAGGATTTTGAAACTAATACCAAAGGTGCATCTACTAAAAATTCCAAACTCAAAGTCAGAAATTAACTTTTCTGAAAATCACCTATGATTTTCAAATTTACACCATAGGTAGGGATGGGAATCGAGAACTGATTTTTGTAGAAAACCAATTCCTACTAGACCAATTTCTTGGAATTGTTAGTCTACTTACTGCTTATCCTTTCCAGTTGCACTTGAGTTTTGATCAGCTGATTTGAGTTCCTGTGGCAGAGGAGTGCCTATAGAGCGTGGATATGAACATACATTTTCTGGGGGAGAAAAACGGAGGAGAGCGCAGTGGTGAAAGGCAAACTGCATGCAGGAGAAAAACAGTTGCATTATGCTCCTAATGCAAGTTCGACTCTTTGCAAACATCTGCACAGACAGCATGCTAATGCTAAGCTAAGCCCCTGCCCAACAGCCAGACACACATTTTTTTTTTTTTTTTGCCTTTGGATCTTTAGCTATCAGAATTATTGTCTGAAGGCCAGGATAGATGCCCAACGAATTTACTTTACCAAGTAGATCATCAAGGCCTTGCTGTATTGGTCCATTTGATTGACCTTTGTTATTATTATTTATTTTATTTTCAGTTGTTACAGACAGGACAGACATGATTGTGGGATAGGAAAGGAGAGAGAAAGAAAAGAGGGAGGGAGGAAAAGAAAAACAGAGGAGAAGGTGAACAATGAGAAAGGACACTTTGAAAAAAATAAATTAAAAAATTACCTGGATCACCTGTTGAGAGAAGAAAAAAAAGAGAGAAAAGCAAAAAAGGGAGCATGATAATAAACACAACACCATCGCATTACTCTAGCTCCCATGTGTCAAAGTCAAGGCACGAGGGCCAGATCAGGCCCGCGAATGAATTATCTATGGCCCCCGGGATGTTATTTGATTAGTATTAGAATCGGCCCGCAGTTCACAGCCGCCTGCTGGGGTTTTGCACGCACCAATACTCCATTCCCCACAATGCAACGAAAGCCTGCGAACTCACTGCAGCACCTCATTCATTATTCACCAGCATTCAGAGCAGATGTCAACTTTCAGCAACCCCCCTCCCCAATAATGGCTAAACGGAAGGTGGACGGTGAGAACAGGGAATTTCAAGCCAGGTGGGAGGCAGAGTACATGTTCACGGAGGTAAAAGCCAAACCTGTTTGTCTTCTGTGTGGAGAAAGTGTGGCTGTAATGAAAGAATATAATCTAAGAAGGCCGCCGACTTCCGACAACGATTTGCTGACTTTGAAGCTCAAAAAAGCCGGTTTGAACTACTTGCCAGTCCTTTTGGAGTTGTTGTGGAAAGCGCAACACCAAACTTCCAAGTGGAGTTGATTGAGCTCCAGTGCAATGACACACTGAGGGGAAAAATATGAGAGAGTGGGTGTTGCTGAGTTTGCACATTTCATCCCCGACACAATGCCTCAGCTGCGCATCCAAGCTGCCCAGACGCTCTCCATGTTTGGCAGCACATACCTGTGTGAACAATTGTTCTCTTTGATGAAGCTAAACAAAACATCACACAGGAGCCATCTTACTGATAAACACCTTGACTCAATCCTGAGGATTTCCTCAGCTCAGAGCCTGACCCCGAACATTGATTAACTTGTACAAAAGATGAGACACCAGCAAGTATCAGGCTCAGTCTCAGACATGCGAGCATCGCAGAACATTTACGTATTTTTAGTTTTTAATTCAGTTACATTTTTTTTTACATTTGTTTCTACAAGATGTGATTTTTCTTTGAAGGAAGTATTGTTTTGTCTGTGTGCCATAGATTTTTGTATTTTATCTTATTGTATTTTATCTGGATGTATTTTTCAGTTAATATACTCAGGGAAAATTGCAGATAAGAGCCATGGGAAAGAATACAACTGATTTGATTGATTTTTTTAATTTTCTCTTTTTACTATTGGAAAGCGGTAATTGGTAGGATCATAAAGCAGCACAATATTGCACTTTCAGTTTATAATGCATGCAATTTCATTTATGCTTTTATCTTGATATTAAAGAGCATATTTTGTTTATGAATGACATTTACTTTTTTGCTGTTTGCCTATTGAAAAAAGTTTTCACTTGAAATTACTGACAGAGCCATAAAAAAATATTGGATTATTAATTTAATCATTAAATAATATACAGTACACTGTGTTACGTCTTTACGGAAGCTGAGAACAGCCATATCCGTAAATAATATTTTTCTCTCATTATCTCGTGATAACGAGTTATTTATCCCGTTATCTCGAGAAAACGAACCATGTTATGTTATCACGAGATGATTAAAACGTTGTTCTCGGGACAAACATTTGTCAATTAATTGTTGAAAATGGCACTGATCAACTCTATCAGATGATATTTCAGTCGAGGTCTAACACAAGCTGAAATTGCGATGTGTCTGTTAGAGACAATATTGAGATCAGTCCTTGTCATTTAACAAGCGGTTGTCCCAGCTTCAGCTTTACAGGCTGTAGCACAGGACCCTTCAGAGCAGAGACACACACTAGCGTCAGGTTTTGTGGACACTGTTTGTAAATGGCGGCTAACCCACTTTTTACTTTGTGCTTTTATTGTGAAGAGTACTTAAGTACTTCCTCTTTGTATGTGAC
>VURO01039958.1:0-30196 GCA_015108175.1 Pelvicachromis taeniatus
GTGATGTCATACCTCCGCTTCCTGGCGATGTGAGTAACCGTACACTGTGTGCCTTGGGGCATGGCAGTGTGTGTGTGTGTGTGTGTGTGTGTGTGTGTGTGTGTGTGTGTGTGTGTGTGTGTGTGTGTGTGTGTGTGTGTGTGTGTGTGTGTGTACGTGTAAAAATGTGTGTGGGTAGCAAGTAGGTTGTCTGTTTTAAATGAGAGTCAAAAATGGAAAGAAGAGGAGGATAGAGACAGTAGGGGGATGATTGTGAAAGTTGTTCCAATAAACTTTAATTTGAAGTGTTTGTAGCATATAATATGTTATATGCAGGTTTGTGGACATTACAGTTTTATATATCAGCAAGTCCTCCAGCCCAATCTGTGTAGTTAAAACAGCATTTTAGCAGTGGTGGCACGGTGGTTAGCACTGTTGCCTCACAGCAAGAAGGTCCTGAGTTCAATTCCACCATCAGTCTTTCTGTGTGGAGTTTGCATGTTCTCCCCGTGTTTGCGTGGGTTCTCCCCGGGTACTCCGGCTTCCTCCCACAGTCCAAAAACATTTTGTGGGGATAGGTTAATTGAAAACTCTAAATTGCCCATAGGTGTGAATGCGAGAGTGACTGTGAGTGCAAATGGTTGTCTGTTTATGTGTGTTAGCCCTGCGACAGACTGGCGACCTGTCCAGGGTGTACCCTGCCTCTCACCCCAAGACAGCTGGGATAGGCTCCAGCTCCCCCTGCGACCCTGAAACGGATAAGCGGCTGAGAATGGATGGATGGATGTTGTAGAATCAGCTACACCCTTTAGTATGGAGCCATAAGCCAGTTTTGTGGCCAGATCTTAATAAAAATAATCTAAATATATACAATAAATACCTTCGCATCAAAAAATCTAAGTATGACTTATGTTTAATTTCTGCAACTAACATTAGTAAAACACAACCATTGTGTACCATGAGCATGAAATTGAGCAAAAATATTGAGACTTACATACTTTTCTCATCTGCTTCATTTGGTTTTGCATTGTCTTAAAAAAGAAATTTGTTGTTATATCTCTTATAATAAATACACATTTAAAGAATGGACATAATTTAAAGAAATGCGAAAGAGTGCGGATCCATGTCATCCCATCCATCCACCCTGACCTCCTCCCTGTATTGACTTTCCAGCTTCCAGCATGTTCATCTTCATAATTTGCTAAGACCACTTAGATTTTGTTGGATATAAGATAAGCTCAGATGTATTAATCCCAGTTTTCTCTTAGGTGTGATATATGCTCAACAACATAACATGAGCAGACATCAGGGTAATTTAAATCTGAGAATGAAAACCTGTAAAAGTGCTATTAAAATACATGATCAATTCATCATAACACATCATCATGGTATGATTAGTAATTTAGCAAGAAAATTATGAAATTAAATTTTGATGGACATACAGAAATGACACAAGCTACTACTTTTAGTGTGTCCACTATGCTCCAATAAGCGATTACTGTCTATTATCTTGCACAAATGAACCCATTATTCCTGTCTAAAACGGTTTCTATGCTAAAATTGTGTATTTTTGTGTGCATTTTCAGCAATTTTCCAGAGGGGAACTAACAGAACAGTATTTGCTCTGTAACTCTATAATGACTCTGCTTTGATTTACTACCTAATTTATCTATTACATTTATTTTGGCTTTGTAACTGAGTAGCTATTAGAATCATTAGAATTTCCAGTACTCCCAACAGTTACATCCGTGTATTATTCAAATGTTTTTGTAGTAATAAAGATTATGATTTTGGTGCCTGCACGCCACTTTTGGATGTCTGATATGCCAGTTTGTCCCGATTAATTCCTAAAATGGTGATGAAAAAATGTGTTTGATTACAAGCTCTAAGTTTGTGTCAGCTGATTTCAGTACAAAACTCACATGAATCAAAATTGTTAAGAATTGTTAGAATATCTAAGGCAGCTATATTGGTTAGCACAGCACAGCAAGGTGTTACGTTCAAATTCAGCACCTGGCCTTTATGTGTGGAGTTTGCCTGTTCTCTCTGTGTGCTCTGCCTTCCTCTCACTTCCTCCCACTGTCCAAAGACATCCAGTTAGTGGGGCAGAAGAAAGTGGATGCTTATATTTAAAACTTGATTTGTTTACATGCAGTATCTGCAAATGTTGTTGAAAACCTTTCTGGTACCGAGGTATTTCTTGAAAGTTTGAGTAACATGCAAAGGGGAAACAAAATTAGCTATGTTTGTGTAGTTGTTAGAGAACAGATTTAAAAAAAAAGCCTGAGTATATGTGTGATTTAAAGCAAGTTCTTGGCATTCATTTTAAACTAAATTATACTTTAAAAATCTCTCAGACAGGAGCAGAGAGGAGAGACTAGATCAAAGGGAATCTGACAATAACTAAAGCACTGAGAAAAGGGAGATCCACCCTCCCCGCCTCCCCTCTTGTACCTGTAAGCTCTGCCTGTGCCCTGAGCCCAGGGCAATAACACTGAATAGCAGCATGAAGCTGTAAAACAATGTTGAAATTGTGCCTGAAGCAGTTCCCTTATAAATCAAACATAAAACCATGCTGGCACTGCAGTCCACCTTGGCCTGCAGGAGCACTTTGAACAGACATCACGTGGAGCTTTCACCTTAACAAGAATTGCTCGCAGCTCCAATGCACTTACAGTAAATGGATAGTGCTACGTGTTTTTATTTTTTCTTAACCTTGTTTCTTTATTGCTCATAGTCTTACACAGTTTTAGCTGGGATGAGAGAAACGTTGTAGCATTTTTGCTGACTTGACTACAAAAAAAATAACTCATAGGTTCTGACATGTCTTTTAAAATAGTCGACGAAGTCTGAAAATCCAACAATATTAGCCACATTTAAATGTTTTACAGTAAATAACTGTAACTTATATCATCAAGGATGTATCCAACCAGTCCCAGATTCAGCTCCAAACATACAGAGGCACTCTGTTAAATGTTGTTCATGCTGGTGTTATGTTTACTATGGGTTTGCCAAGGGTCTGCTTGGGTTAGAGTGAAATTTCATCATCTGGGTGAACATGAGGCAGACGTGTGGACATCCACAGTATTCATCAGACACTACACTGCAACACACTAACTCCACATGCCTCATTCATATATCCTTCCTTTATGAAGCACTGCTAATCACAGATTGATTCCCACAGGACAAAACTAGCAGTGATGCAGAGACCAACAATGAAATGTATTCATTTGTAGTCTTGTGGTGACGACAGGTGAAATGGGCAGGTCTTGATTGAAACATTTCTCAACTTTTAGGTGACAGTTGAAGTGGCTATCAATGTGATAAATACGTAAAGATAGAAGTTTACATACACAACTGGAGCCTGGGATATCTATTATAGCCCTTTTCCACTAGTACCTACTCAGATCGGCTATTCTGCACTGTTTTTAGGGTGTTCCATTGGATGGTAGTACCTGGTACCAGGTACTCAAGCAGGGATCCATGTGATCTGAAGTAATCCAAAAATGTGATGTCAACAGACTAAAGCCTGTTCTCATTACCAATTGGCTAGTCAGTGGCGTCACTCAATGGATCACAAGAGTGATTCCTTCCCCAAAAATCAAAACAGTAATTTTTGAAACCTGACAACAAGAGAAATGGGGATACAAACACTGTGGTCCCAGAGACAAAAAGCCATAGACCGAGCAGCAGGTTTACTTTTGCCTCGGCGTCCTTCAGTGTTGACTTCACGGGACTTTCGGCCATGGTGATCGAATGCACATAAGGTAGAATTGTAGTGGAAAATGACCAAAACCAAGTAGAGTCAAGCAGAGTCGCATCAAGTCAACCTGAGTAGCTATTAGTGGAAAAGAGCTAATTGTTATCATTTGTCAACTGAATAATTCTATTATTCCATATCTGGACAGGGCTTCATTCTGCTCTGTTCCTGCCATATTTTTTTGTAACATCCTGGCTTTGACAATAAGACACTGCTATATAATGCAACAACTACACATGCGTCCTTCAGGCAAACGCCTAACAGACTGGAAAAAAATGTGCTGGCAAGAGAATCCTTGTCCATTGTGTCCACAGCTGTCAAAGAACTGCATCTGCAAGCGAGCCTGAGTTTGCTCATGTAAAATTGCTAACAAAGTTAAATGAAGGCAAATGATAACACCTTTATTAACAACAAAAACTCATTGGTCACTTTGTTAGTTACAACCGGTTCAGCTGCTTGTTAAAGCAATTACCTGCTCAATCACTTCAATGGTTATAAACATGGTCAAGCCAACCACGTTCTGATTGAGGGATTTCTGTAAAATTAAAACGTGGAGCTCTGCTATCACTTCTGACATAAATGAAGACAGAAAACTAAACAGCAGTGACTTTTGTAGAGTTACTGAAGTTGGGCTAGCTGGTATATGATTCTGTGCTACGTTGTGGCTAGCTACGCAGCTATGGCTAGCATAATGTAAGTGAAGCTGATAATTTTTTTCCACTCAATAAAAGTTAACACGAGGGTTCCCGATGGTTAGGGACAATTGCATGTCAGGATCAGTCAGGAGAACAACTGAGATAATCCATCCACAATACGAGGTTACTCGTAGTCATTAATACACTGCTGCATGGGCTGGGCTGTAGTTACATCGTAAGGTTTTTAAAACAGCTTTAAAGTGTGCTGCTCATGATTAGTGGTAAAAAAAAAAAAAAAACGAGGGAGGCCGACAGTGATCACTGACTTTTTTTAGGGGTTTGTTCAGATTGATACAAAGCTTTAAAATATGTTAAGAACACAACAGCCTTAATAAATGCAGAGTAGTTTGGACCAGGAAGCACGGTTCATACGTCACTTAAAGACTGGATAGTTGCTGGTGTCTGATGGGGTGGGTGTGCTGTGTCCCAATTCCTATGCGGCTTCCAAAAGATGCGGCTTAGGCACTGGGAGACAGCTAGTATTTCAGAAACTGATGATCTACTATGATTTACACACAACCATCTCTTGGGTTTAAAGAGAAGTAGTAGGGGGTACTATTGCTGGTGGTGCTATGTTGTGGGGGCATTTTCTTGGCACCTTAGGACCAACTGAGCATTGTTTAAAGGCCACAGTCTCACTGAGTATTTTTGTTGACCATGCTGATCCTTTTATGACCACAGTGAACCCATCTACTGATAGCTGCTTCCAGCTGGATAATGAACTGTGTGAACCAAACTAAAATAATTTCAAACTCGTACCTTAAACATGGCGCTGAGTTTATTGTATTCAAATGGCTTACAAAGTCACTAGATTTCAATCCAGCATTGTGGATGTGCTGCTGTCATGTCAATATGGAATTCAACTTATTGAATCTAGAAGAATTAAACATGCTACTAGCACGGTGTACCTAATGAAGTGTCCGGTGAGTGTATTTTATTTTCTTTCAATTTGGTGTATGAAAATGGAGTAATATGGTAATATGTAAATGGTCATGTTTAAGCAACTAGGAGTACTTGTAGCACTGTTTTCCTTTTCAATATTGAATATCGTCTCCGTGATTTTGAACCAGTATAATACAGTTACACTGCAGAGTATAATATTCTTTATTTTCTAACTCAGTCTCTCCTTCCTTCTCTCTTCTGTCCTATTTGTTCATTTTTCCAGCACTCCTGACCTCTCCCTCGTTCCCCTCAGCGTTCACCACCTCTTCACCTACTGAAGTCAGCAAACAATGAACCACTTCAAAAGGCTGGTTTGCTTTAGACATTCCTTTTTGGAGAAGGGGAGAACAATTATAGCTACTCCTTTGGTCTGGGAACACGCAAAAAGGATGTTACCTAAAAACAGAAATGAAAGGAAGTGGCAACAGGATAAAATAGGGAGTGAGTAAGACATAAAGAAAGAGAGAGAGGAAGCCACAGTATCCTGCAATGACATGGCTGCGGCCACAGCCAAACACTCTGAGTTATCTGGGATGTGTGGTATTTAAGATATTTGCCATAAATAGGGTCCAGCTGTTTGTTCAGAACTCTATTTTTCCTTTGGTCTGTCAGGATTTTTTTCTCCTTTTTATTTTTGTGTCCTGAATGAAAGGAAAAGGAAGAGGAAGAGATAAGAGGTTAAACTCGGACATTTCTTTCCCAGACAGGAGACTGGGCAGCAGCACAGAGAAGAGTGGGAGTAATGGCTTTGCTTACGCATTTAGTGCCAGAATAAGAACTATTCCATGATGACTTCCAGGGAAATAAAGAAAGGATACTGTAATGGCTTTTTCATCATGTTCCTGACATTTGTGAAGTCATGGTTTTACTTAGAGGAATAGGCTTTCTGTTCCCATTGGCACTTAAAGAACCGTATTATATTATATTATATTATATTATATTATATTATATTATATTATATTATATTATATTATATTATACGTGTTTAAAAAAACAATTGAGTTATTAATAAAGGAATGAAAAGATAACTTTTTCTCAAAGTGACGTGAAAACTCATGATTTTTTTTAAAGGTTTAGAAGTGAATAATACTTAAACAATTGAATATCAAGCCCTTTCCTTTGTTCTGAACGTCATCAGGAGGTCTAAAACGTCAGTCATACTTGGAAAAATGTGGTAATAAAAGGTGTTTTCAGTGGAAGGGATCATAACCCGGTTAACTCAGTTTCCTGGATGGGATACTGTGAGGCGCCATTTCCCTGCGTGTCCTCGAAAGATTGTAGAATGTGTATTCTAGCTTTCATCACAGAGTGTCTCTGTGAATGTTTTTTTTTTTTTAAATCATCTCTTGTGGCAGAGTGCAGTGTCAGTAGTGTAAAATTCCTGGGCTTTAAAAAGTATTAAAGAAAACAAAAAGAAATGTGACTTCCCTGCTAATTATTCCACTCGGGATATTTTTGACCATTCGCAGGCGTCATCGCTGCAGTTGGTCTAAGTGTGAGAGTGTATTTGTGTATGTGAGACATCGCAGCTGAGAAGACAGGCCAGCTTCCGGTCTTGATAAAATGTGTGTGTCTGTGTGGGTGGGTGTGTGTGTGTGTTGGCTTCCCAACTAAAACAATGGATGACACTACTCCCACATTTGTGGAAGTACAAACAGTGATTTAGAGAGTCACACTTAGCACGTGTAGGACTGTGGGTGTCTGTGTACAAGTCATACGGAGTGCAGGTATGACAGGGGAAACGATCACACTGTTATTGTCGTTTCTTTCTTACTATTTTTGGGACATTTTCAGGATATTGCTGAATGTTTAGAAAGCATTGCTTTGCCATATCTGGTAACTGTGGTTATTGTACAGTTTTGTCTGCACTTGATTTTGATGATATTGTTCATATGCATACTTTCGCCTCCACATCAAAACCTCTTCATAATATTTTACCGGAGGTGATCCTTTTCCCACTCATCACTGAATCTTATAAAAAGAAGGTATTGTTTTTCCTTATCAATTAGAAAGACCCAGCGCTGCATGATATTGATTTGACTCAGTGACACAGTGCTTACAATGTCATATAACAGGACATTTTAACAACAGCTTTGCCTTTTATTCACGCCGAACTTGTTAAAACAGGATTTACATACTGCTGCTGCCTACTGTGAAGTTAAATTTCTTTATTTCATTGGAACCTTTTAAAAGCTTAAATCTTCTTCTTTTAGCTGCTACCTTTGGGGGTCGACACAGCGGATCAGCTGCCTCCTTAAACTGCTATATTTATATAGACTATATATAAATTAACAATCAATGAGACTGCCTACGTGAAAAAATATTGTTAAAGATTATGGTTAGAATTAGTAGTAAGCAACCATAGCTTGCAGGTTTGTAATGGATTGCAAACGCTTGCATGTCAGTCAGAGCATCCTAATTCAACACGGCAGTTATTAAAAGTGAATTAACAGTGGAAAATCAATTTGTTTAATGGAAACAATGTCTCTTTAACACAAGTAGCTCAAATCATGGGTGTACCCCAGCAACCCATAATCCACCTATCCGTTTTCTATCACAGATTTGGGTTTGCTGGGCAGCACTCAGAGCAGAGAAGCTGAGACTTCCCTCACCCTGGCCACCTCTTCTAGCTCATCCTGGGGGACACCGAGACGTTCCCAAGACAGAGATGCAGTCTCTCCAGTGAGCCAATGAATCATGACGGTTCAGTTTAATTTTTGGATGGAGAAAATGAATGGGGTCAATCTTACTTTACAAACAAGGTTCACCCCGAGACTAAGACCTAGTATATGTGATCTTATATATTTAGTTATACTTATATTTATAAGTATAACTATATAAATATATATATATATACATATATATTTAGTGGAACCCCGGGTTACGAGTTTAATCCATTCCAGAACCGAGCTCGTAACCCGAACTAATTTTCCCCATTTAAAATAAAGGAAATGAGATTAATCCGTTCCAGTCCTCCCAAAAAGTCCCCCAAATATCATAAATAATGTGAAAAAAAACATGTTTTTAAATAAGAAACAAATATCAAAATACTGTATTAGTAAATATAGTTAAATAAAAGATAAACCAACTTGAGAATATGTAACCTTACCTTGGCAGGAGACGATTGCAGTTAACGGAGAGCGGCTGAGGAAGGAGGGAGGGAGGACTAGATACGTACTGGCACAATACGTATGGTACACGTACGGTAAAACTAAAACAACACTTTCTTAACTGCATGAATTGTAAAAAAAAAAATACATTTTCTAAACTTTAAACTTAGCCTATGTACAATTAACATTACGTAGGAACGTATGATACGTTTTACGATAATCATCTGCTTTTGCCTTTTTGGTTGCATTTTCGGCACCTTCACAAAAAAAAAATCTAAAATTGCACTTTCTTAACTGTACGTACGTACGGAAGTGAGCCAAGCAGGTGTCATCACAAGGGATAAGCCTTTGAAACGTCTCTGGGAAGATAGAGGTTTCCAGGTATGAAATGTGAAACGGAAACTAGCGGTGATGTATCAGAGCTCGGCTCGTAAAACGGGCAGAAATTTTGCTCGGATCGCGGCTTGTAAACCGAATTACTCGTATACTGAGCTGCTCGTAATCCGGGGTTCCACTGTATCAACTAATGTGTTATTGGAATTCTCTGAAATGAATAGCTCATAACCTCTATTTATAAAACCAAGACCATCTGTATGAGGTAATGCCAAAACAGGCAAGTTTTCTGAATACATTGCATGGCTGCAGTTCATCCAGTTACATACAAATGTAAAAATAGCTTTGTATATATAAAAGCAGAAACCATAAAGCCGATGCCGTACTGCTCTGTTGTGCTGACGTGAGAGATGAGTGTGAAAGCAAAGCTGATGATTTATTGATTATCAATGGTCCTACCCTCGCCTATGGCCACCCGCTGTGGGTAGTGACTGAAAGAATTAGGACACTGAAACCAGCAGTGGGAACTGGTTTCCTCCAAAAATGGTCTTTCCCTTAGTGGGGGTCTCTGACAGCAGCCTCTACTCCTCCTACACATTGAAAGGAGCCAGTTGGGATGGTTGGGGAATCTTACTAATATGCCTCATAGATGCCTTCTAGGTGAGGTGGTTTGGGTATTTCTAATTGGTAGATGACCCCGGGAAGAACCAGGAAACTCTGGAAGGATTGTGTCACTCAGCTGGCTTAAAAAGGCCTCTGTGTCTCACCAGAATAACAAAAGGAGGCAGTCCAAGCATCTTTGCTTAGTCTGCTGCCCCCACCCCGACCCAGATAAGAATTAGAACATGGATGGATGGGAAATACACTAATTTGCTTTCTTGTCAAAAGTTAGATTGAAAGATTAACACTACTGTCATGTCTGTATAGCTTAATTTTATAGTTTTAACACATGAGCTTTCAACACTGGATAATGTTGGGATGATCAAGTAGTGGTTTAGTCTAGGTCAGGGTGCTCCTATAGGAATGCAAGTAATAGGCAGGATGCAATGCCCTGACATTGGCTCAGTTGGTCTTTATAGACTTTGCAACAGGGAGGTTGTTTTGTTCTGCTGGGCAATATATAGTAACATTTAGGATGTGTGAAAACAACTTGTTTAATAGGAAGTGAAATTTAACAAAACCTTTCTTTGTGATGGCTTTGCATCATCATCTGCATCTGCAAGGAAGGTTTGCACTTAAGAAACATTTTTGATCTTCTCAGGATTATTTCTTTCTTTCCTCTGTGTTTTTAAACAATCTAGAAAGGAGTGTTTTTGCTATATAGGAGTCATATTTGCTATATATGCTTTCGCACAGAGGAAAAGATGCATGTTTGCAGCACTGCAGAATGTGTCTATCCAGCAGAAATCATTTATTAGGAAAACAGTTGCGTTGGGCAAACCACAAGGATCCGGACGATTCTCTGACTTGTCAAAATGCTCCTTCTCGCTTTCTCTGTCCCCCTAGTCTGCCTTCCTCCCCCTTTGTCTCAGAGTGCAGTAGCAGATGGGGAGACAAGTGTCAGCATTTCCAGTTGGATCAGCTGACGGATATGCATCCCCTGCTTCCGTTCCTGTTGGTGTGTAAATGATTGCTTGTGTGGAGGAGAAAGGTGACATGACAGAAAGGTAACATGTCATGCAATCCCTTTTTTTATATCATGAATTATTATTTCCTTGACAATAGACTGCATTCGTTTATGCCCCATTTAAAGAAACTGATTATTGAGATTTTTGCTTAACCAAATCTGCATCTGTCTAATAAGAAAATGCAATGCAAACTTTATGGAGGCATCCTCTCTTTACTATGCAAACTTTGTAAACCTCCCTGATAGCAGGGAGGAAGCAACAGACAGAAAAAAAGAGAAAAAAGAACCAGAAGAACTAAAAACCAAAGATAAAATAAAATATGGAATAAGAGCTGTTTGAAGAAAAAAGATGCAGGAACATAGTAGGATGGCGAGGGAGATGAAAGTAGGCTGGAAATGGAGAGAAGGGCAGGAAGGGAGAGTAAAAAAAAGACAGAATTGAGGAAAGAGAGACGAGTAACAGATGAGAGAATGTGTCCTAGTTCCAGGGTGTGTACGTGCTGATTGCTGTGTGTGTGTGTGTGTGTGTGTGTGTGTGTGTGTGTGTGTGTGTGTGTGTGTGTGTGTGTGTGTGTGTGTGTGTGTGTCTGCTAGAGTGGTTTGTGTTGCAGGGATCTTGGCTGCTGTCAGGCTAGGGGACTCCCAGAGGAAGCCAGTCCTTGTTCAGTTTATAGTGAATGATTCCCTTCCTGCCCTGCATAGCCCTGCAGGCCAATGGCCAACCAGGTTTGTGTGTATATGTGTGTGTGTCTCTGAGTGTTTGTGTACTGAGCTGCTTCATAGGGTGGCCTGCTGGAATGAAGGAGAGACACTGTCCTGTAAATGAGAGGTCACAAGTTGTGTAATTGTCGGTGTTTGTCCACCAACAGCCATGTGTCCACTCAGAGTCCTTAAGAAAGACAAGTCTAACTGTTTTTTTTCTTCTTCTGCACATGAAATGTCTGCACGGTGAAAGAAAACAAATTAAAAAAGAAGAAAACAAATTTAAAAAGCATGTTTATATTTACTCTAAGTCAAGGGGTTTTACATAAGTGACTCATTCAGAGAGCAAAGGCAATTGTTACGCAGAATTGCCCTTTACAGAGAGCTTTATATCTAAATTAATGTTAATTTTGTTTAGTTAATGTTATAATGCATTGTTTGTTCTAAACTAATTACCCGTCTCCCATATAAATTTGTAGAATGTAAATAGTTGACAATGACAAATGTTGATACATCAATAGAGAATTTAAGATTCTAAAACATATGTGGAGACGGATTACAAGTATTTTAATTTAACATTTGCACAAAATGATAATTCTAGTAGGAAAGGGCAGACCTATTGCTCAACTTGAAACAGTAATTTGTCACACTCGTGGTGCTTGGATAAGTAATAATCCTACTGTAATGTTCCCTGCCAACTCTGTTTAAATCCCACTATAATATGGGACTTGTTGGAGACATGAATCAGCTCCAGTCCTCCCAAACATTTGAAACCACGTTCCAGTGCTTCCTCCAGGATCTTTTTCCTGGCACCGTCGACTCTGAAACAACGTTTCAGGCCATGTTCTGTTTCAGCCGTTACACATTAAGTGTGGATTAGATGAAGAATGCCACTGCTTCCAAAAATCTGGTGAAAATACTTGATCGGGGTGAATGGGGCTGGTAACATCTGTCACAGCTTTGTGGTTACAATCATTTCAACGGGAGTGGAGAAAGTCTTCACTAAAACTAGTGAATATGGAGTTTCCTTACAGTTTTCAAAAAATTAGCTGCAAGTGCTCTGTTATGCAACTACTTGATACACATATTGTATGTAAGAATGAAAATCTGTCAACAGCAGGAAATTGGCACTGGATGTTTGGCATCCACAAGGAAGTGCAGCTATTTCAAATATTTTAGTGGTGAAATAACATTTTCACAGCAATATGTATATATATATATATATATATATATATATATATGCTGTACATACTGTAAGACAGCTAATACATGCTATAAAAATATACTTTATCAATTGTTAGGTTTGCCTGTCATATACATGAATTGCTTTTACTTGGATTTGGATGTGTAAACCCAAGAGTAATACAGGGAAGTTTAGACAATGCCTCCATCTAGTGGCCAAACATATTTTTTATGTTTTATGTTTATGTCTTTTAGAGTGTAATTTCTTAATTAAACACCGTTTTTTACACTGGATGGACGAAATAGAGATTAGATCAGATACAGACTAAATACAAAACTAGAGGCACTACGAGAGCGCAAACCTCTACTAAGGCAGCTCACTAGTAGTATTATGTTTTGCCTATACTCAGTTTGTTTTTTTAAATGCACTTTAAGAAGTTTCTGGTGTTGTAAAAACAAGTGCAAAGTGGAGGCTTTTGGTATTTGCCATGTTGAAGCCTATTTTTATATACTTGACATCATTTTTTGTGTAATTATTTGTCGTAATTTTTTTATTTGTGTAATTGTAGTGCACGCTAATTAATACACACCAAATTTGCAAGAATCATAGCTTTTAAATTAAAATGCTTTTTGTGACGCTACACGCTACAACCTTACAAACTTTTCAAGATACCATGTTTACAGACAAAATGACAGATTGACACGCACACTACCAAACCTGTACCAATAACATATTGCTCCTTGGCAAAGGTAATAACTATCATGAATACAGTAAATCAAAAATAGTATTTATTCATTCATGTATAATAATACAGGCTTATTCAATACATTTTAATAGAGTGAATACAATATGTATTACTTTGTGAAAAGGTGATAAAGTGACCTTTTTACTCCTTCAGTGTAAGCATAAAGTATTTTGAAAATGTCTGTTACAATGTTGAGTAGAATTAAATGTATTTAGCAATAAATCTTTATAAATACATATTCATAATAATCTAGTATAATGCTGCAGTAACAGGATTTTAAATCAAAATGAAAAAAGGGGGGGCTTTACTTTCTTTTTTTTTTTACAAAATAAAATAAAACTTAAATTATATACCTGCTATACAGCTAACATAAACACACTTAATAAAAGCTTCACTCATTTCTCTGACAAAGTTTTCACATCTTCTTTAAAGCTCTGTCAGCGTTCCAACAGTCACACAAAAACGATATATTAATACAATAATAACAATTATTAGCAATACAAATTATTTAAGCTGTTTTAAAAACAAGAATTCTGGCTTCACAGTGGTACCATATCCTCTCTTTACTCTCTTATAAACCTCAGCAGGCATATTAATTACAAAATGAAGAGTTGTTTAGCAAGACTAAATATCTATTGTTTGAAATTCAATTATTATTATTAATTTCCATATAAGACATTTTTAGATTGCTACCTTAATTCCCTGGACTGTAAACCTTGAATATCTTTGAATTCAATGACATATTTTTGGTTTTATTCTTTATTTATATTCTTTTTTTGTGCCAGACAACAGTAATACTAAATAAATTAATGTATGTAAATTGTCTATCTTTTCCTCTCCCTTCCTCTCCGTATATTTAAAACATATACATTTTAAATATACATTTAAAACATATATGTATTACGTTTTAAATGAATGTATTACATATTTTCTATCTGCAGTTACACGAAAAAACTGCACTACATATCCATATAATTATAATTTTTTTAAATGTTAAATATTAGGAATTTGACATTTATAACATTTACAAATGTTGAATTCATGGTATGAAAAGAGGCAGTTAGCCCAGTAAGAGTTAAAACCCCCCCCCCAGCATAACAACATTTGACTGTCATACCAGAAATAACCGATTTTAAGGGACCTCATGATCATGTCAACCGTAATCGTACCATTTACTAATGTGCATACAAAAATTTTATTGGATATACAGCGCCTGTTGACATCTCGATTTACATGTTGCCTGCAGGCCTTGGCAGGAAAAAAACGGCCTTCTGACCCTGGTGGGTGTCTGGTCCTGCTTTGGGCTGGCCATTCCTCTTCAAGGCGATGTACCAGTTGTACTTCTGAGAACAATACGTGTTGTGATGGTTCTCTTCATATTTCTCCAGGAAGTAACACTCATCGTTCACTGCTTGCTGAAGCAAGAAAATGAAGGTAGTGTTCAAGGTAATGCAGACATACGCAAACACTAACTGAGCAGGATACAACGAGGAATAGTGTAACTTACTGAATCACCAAAATAATAATCTACATAACAACCCTCTAAAGTAAAGCTTGTCTGTTTTATTTTAGACAAATCCCAGTGACAAATTATTAGTCACAACAAACGAATGAACAATTATGTGATTTTATGAAAAAAGATTCGGGTAAAAAAGGCTTTTAAAACAGTTACGTAGAAAGACAAACAGGGCCAGTGTTTGTCTTTCTTTCATTTGAAATTTAGATTTCAAGTCAAACTGCAAAATTAAACAAACAAACCAACAAACTCACTACTCCATTGAGGCGTCCATTTCTGTTCATAGCCAGATACCTTCCTGTCGCCTCACCTTTGATGACTACCACCCCCGCACTCACAGCCTTCAGCCTCAGGATGTCTGCAACACACATTATGCAACACACCACAGCATTATTGCTTTTTTGTTTTTTCGGTTGTCTTTTCAAGGTTAAAGTGGAAGATCAAATCATGTAAAAACAATGTAACTGTGAAATCCCGGAATAAAAGTTTAGTAAACTGGGCCCTGCTGTCCAAATGTGTACAGAGGGTAAAATGTTATTATTGCAAAATCAAATCACTGAGCAGCTTTACCAGCAGCCTAATTACAGTTACTTTAGTCGTAACACGTCCTCTTTTCCTCATACCCTGATAACCTTTAATCAAAACATCTTAAGTTTGACTATTCTCTTTTGTTTCCCATCATTATAACAATCATGAAGACTTTCAACCCAATGTTAAAACTACAGTTAAAAGCCTCTCCTTCATATTGTACATGTACTTCCTGGCACCTGATTTTGAAATATAGCCTCTCACCATATGTGTCATTTTCTTGCCTCCCACCATTGACGGTTCCATCTGGTAAAATCCTTAGGTGATATCCTCCATTCATACTGTAGAGCCTGGTCAGTGTCTGGACTTCCTGCTTGGACAGGTCCAGGGACCCAGGTTCAAAAGGCAGCACTGTAATGTCTCCCTCAGACATCACACAGAGAGTCCGAGGTATGGACGAAGCAGTGCGATGTCCCTGTGTCTGCAACGACAGAGAAGATCCACCGTGTTCACTGTTCACATCACCTGGACTGCGGCTGGGACACAAGAGGAAACACGTAGTCTTCTTAACACGATTACAGGAAATGCTCCCCTTTCCTACCCTTGCATAATGACTTTCTCCATCTGCCTGGCTCTCTGTTACTTTCTGTCAGCCTTTTAAGGAACACATTTTATTATGAAATGATAAAACTATCCAGGGATCAGTTCTGGATGAAGGCCAGGAGGGGCAGCAACATGACCGGACTTGTTTTGGAACTGAGCATCACTTCGATTCGTCTTTGGAAAAATAATTTCCAGATGATGAGTGATGTAATCTTACACCTGAAATTGGTGTGAGGCTAGACAACAAAATAACCAACACGTGGACATAACAGTCAAGAGAGAAATGTGTGGTAATGGTTTAACTTCCTTTTAGTAAGTTGTATATCAGCCAGCATAATCTTACAAATAGATGCTAACACATGACACTGAATTGTAGTGGGATACTGGAGACATGACATTCTTCCCACACTCTCTGAAGCATTAACATTAATCTATCGCTCAGCTGGATTTAACAGACATGTTAACAGTTCAACAAATCAGCGACTATCAATATAAGAATATTGGCAGCCCTCTTGGTCTTACCCCTGGATTCCTTGCTTCCTCAACAGCTTTTCCAAAAAACACTCAAGCTCATTTTAAAGCCACACTGTCAGTGTAGTTTTTATTTCCTGGATGCTTGAGCTCCCATAGCAGTGGTAGCTGTCATAAAGTCAATCCAGTCCAGAAACAGCAGTGGCGGACCAAGCCAGTGGGAATATTCTAACACACACTGGTCTTTGTTATCATTTGAAACCGGAGGTATAGCTGCCGAAGAGCCAAGTTAGCCCACATCTGGAATGTCCTGGAAAAAGCAGAGAGAAGAGGGAGAAAAAGAGAGAGAGAGGGGGGAAAGTGAAAGCCACAGGAGGAATGTAAGGCCTACCCACTGGCGGTCTGTTTTTCCTAAGAACAAGATCTGGAGGACAAGATTACTGGATATGAGAGCTTGTGCCCGGGACCCTGGGACCTTCGGACAGCAGCAAGTGGGAATGACGTCAAAAGTCCAACCAATGACCGAGTCAGAGTACAAATGTGTGGGAGGACAGCTTGAATCTGTGTGTATTTCAGTGTTTATTTCAGTGTAAAGATAAAGAGCATGACGGTGAGCTAAAGTAAAGTTTGAAAAAAAAAAAGGGGGGGCCGGGGTAATGAAAGCCAAACAAATATGAGACTCTGTTGACCTTGCAGAGGTCCGGGTAAACAGCCTTTAGTTTGCATGCTTCTAGCAGCTCTTTGACTTTGAATCACTTTCCAATACTTCTATATGTTCTTCACAAGAAGCTTTCTCTCATTTCATTTGAATTGGCTTCACTGTAACTTGTTTTGGGCTTTGACTAACAGATTATACTTTGTGGAAAAACTAGAGCATCAGTTCCACTGTGGAATTGACGCTGACGCTGTACCACACACTGTAATCACTCACCCACCACAATACTTCAGTGTTTTCACCTGCACTCTCCTGGCTGTTATCTTGTCTTTAACTCTTTACCCCTTGAGTAACTGAGTGGCTTCTTTTGTATTTCAGGCCTGCTTATAGAACAAAACCACTAGATTAGTGAGAGTGACCTCTGCCTATGCATCTACCCTTGGAAAAACCCAGAAGCTATTCTAAGGGTCATCAAACCAAATCTTTATTGATATATACTGAAGTGTCAAAGTTAGAGAAGCAATGCTAAAAAATTCTGATATCTGTACAGACAGAGATGTACACACACGGACCAGACGGTGAAAAAGAAAGCAAAAAGACCAACATTAACTTCATTCTTTGTTATGAAGATCCTTATGTAACTTCAGCACTAATTACTAGTGCTAGCCAACTATATCACCACAGAGACAATAATCCATCTTAGTCTTTGTCACCTACCTGTGACAATGCCATGTGACATTGCCCCTGTTGAGCCAGCATGTCCTCTTTTCTTCCTCTTACCTGACGCTTAAAGGAAACAAGGTTTTTGTGCCTCTCGTGCCAAACTGTCTTCCTCCTTTTGCAGCCAGTCAAGCGTTTGGACTTTATATGTGCTTCTTAAGTATGAATTTGAACTCCATCCCCTCCTCCCTCGCCTCACCCCCTCTTCTAACAACGTCAGAGGACGCATTTTAACAAGCCAACGTCAGGACTAAAATTACCATCCACGGCTGGAAAGGGAGAGGGAGGACAAGCCAGAACCTAGAAATGAGCAAGGCCGCCTGTCTGACTGAGCACTGATACATTCTTGTAGTGGTATCCTCCTGGAGACACTGGCAGACAACACAAAATAAACATTTATATAAGACACAAAGGGAATGACTTCAGCTCCCAGAATGAACAGAATGCCAGTGCCTTTGGATTCCAAGTTTTATTTCAGGATAATAGGATTCTGTAAAATTCCTGCAAAACATATAGGTCTCAAAAAAACGAGTGCATTACATAATCTCATATACAGTAAAGGTGTGTGGGGTGTAAATGGAGGAATACTGTACTGAAATGAGGCATTAAGTATGTATGAGGCATTAGGGGGAAAAAAAAAGGTTGTATTTTCAACAAAATACTCCATATCCAAAACAAAGATTCATTTAAAAAAACAGAAAGAAGGAAATGCCAAGTTTTGTACCTCCATAATTTCAGTTTTGTAATCTTGAAAAAGAAGAGAAATGCTGACACACTCTCCCAAAAGGTTGGCCAAAAGATACCAGGCTGACCTTTTGACTGGCAGTAACACTGATGGAGAACACATTAAAAAAAAGGAATGTAAGTTCAGAAGATAACATAGTAATGATCGACAGCCTCACATTAGCTCTTACTCAAGGTTAACGTTTGGAATTTGGGGGGAACGATAAGAATTTACGATTCAAATATTAAAAGCTTTCCCCAAAGCCTATAAAAATAGACATATTTGGATATGCACTGTGATGTGTTGACATTTCTAAAAATGGTGTAAATGGCTTCCAAGGCATGGCAATCTCAGTATCTATTTTTGCAGCCTTTCACTGTCTGTCCTGCAGCTACGTGACAATAAACAGTGGTGGTGTGCAGGCTAGGTGATATATTCACACTGACTACTTTGCCCCTGTCTTCTTCTAATGGATCTTTCTCTCCATTATTCATCCTCTGCTGTACATCTAAAGGTTAAAACCATCACTTTGAAGTCAAGTAATCATGAGACACAAGACTGTGTCAAGAATGTACAGAAAAAAAAGAGTGATAACCAAAAACTGAGGAATCTGACCTACTTTTCTCTCACCTGTTCCGTCAGCATTGAATTGTTTCTCTTTCTTTGTTTCTATTAACCACAAGATGGCAGAAAGGGTTAACCTCGGTGGTGCTTGGTCTGTAAAAATCAAATTTACTGTTCTGTAATCATTTTTCACAGAGCTGACTCGGGCATATTAAGAGCATGCACTATTATACTGCATTCTCACTAAACCTGGATTCTGTATTGACAATGTATCAGAATAGTGAAGGTATTATCAAATGCACATTTACACGCTAGCATTTATTGGGTGTTCGTGTGTGTGATTGGGATCAGCTGATGAAAATCAAGTTCAATATTTTCATTCCTGATAGAAATATGTAGCTAGTTAGCGTCTTAATGTTGTCCTTTGTAAACCAGCCTTGCCTGCCAGTGAGATTATGTGCCGATAGTTTTGTTTATCAGCGCTTTGACACCAAAAATCGGTGCGAGTGAACCAAAAAACTACAAACTACAGATTAAAAAGCCAAAGGGTGATCATTCTCCCTGGGTTTATTGCATGAATTAATTTTATGGGGCTTTAAAAGGTTAACTGACACTTGGTCAGCATATGCTTTTATCTTTGCCATGCTGCTGATTAAGTGCAATTAATCTACAAGTATTCTGCCCAAAATTAAACTCCCTAAAAATAGTCTGATGCTTGAGAAAGGCAGATTTGAATTGATGTGTCTCAGTGCTGTAAGAGTGCTTTCTTTTTCTCTATAAAATCTCACCTAAATTCTTGAGTCTTGGACTTGTCATCAAAATGCATTTGTTTCAGTTGTTTTATTAACTGCTATGTTTCCCATTCCCGTGTTCCATTTCAGATACGATTTCTTCCCCTTCAGTTTCTGATTTATTTTTTCTTGCTGTTATCAGAGACTTATTAAGACCAAATGCTGATCCTAAAGAAAAATCTCTTTCCTGATTGTACGTCATTATGCGGTGGTTAATTCTGGTTCTTGAACTAGCCTCCTGCATTTTTAGAATTTATACATAAAAAACAGGTGACTTCTTGTACATTGCATGTCTGTGCACACCAGACTGTGACAGATGGGGGAATGAACAAGCGACCAGATGCAGTGCTCTACTTTGACACAGGAAGTGACACTTCTAAATATGAGCTGTTTTCACACAGTAACCACATACAGTTAGTGTGCGTGGGTATATCAGTGACATGAAGTGAAATCTTAAGCCGGGAATCAGTGGCAGAAATGCATTAGGCCTCTTCAAATAATGGTTGTATCAAGCTTTACTGGGTCTGCCAGTAGATCAATATCAAACTGATATCAAGTAAATACAGAGCAAGTATTGCCAATACCAATAGCCTATGTAGGGGAGTGCAGTGAGTCATGATAAGATAAATCATTATTAATTTGCAAATTCTCAACACATTTTAATGTGTTTAATTTGATTTTTACTTTCCAGAATTATTAGCGACTGCAACAAAACAGCCTTTCATTTAACAGGATAGAAATAAATAATCGATCCTATCGTGCTAGTATCGATCTGACAGCAATATAATCGTTGGTATCCATACTATCGATCGATCAGCCCACAGGTAGTGCTCACAGCCAGATCAGATCACCATATTAAGGAAATCCTTTTCATCAAAGAAAGCTATAGAGTTGATAAAACATATCTAAAACTGCTAGTTTAGAGCTATCTGGAGCCATATGTATTACAGCCTCTTATGTGTTTATGTATTTTTGATGAAAAGGCGCATTTTTACATTGTATTATAATATTATATTATATACTATATTATATTATAAACATTATATTATAAAATATCACAGCATTTTAATGTGATGCAAACAACTAGGGGCCAGGTTTACAGAAAAGGCAAACTAGCGCGCACAGGTGTGGTTGGCTTTACGTGTGAATTTCTGTGCAATTAACAGTAAATTAGACGACAAACGATAACACAGTGCCTCAGTTTGCACACTCCTCCCAGAAATACATATAAAACAGGGTCAGTCGCAAGGGTCTCCGAGTTCCTACCTCTTATACGTAATCTTGTCACTGGCCCTTTCTCTGTTTATGCAGCCTCTTACCAGTAGAGGGCGGCAGAGGTGATGGAGGTGGTGGAGCCTTGGTGGGCTCCTCTCCACAGAAATTCCCCGCTCTGGTTGAAATGACATCACCGTCTCCTCCCACCAACCAGACTCCGGAGCCGCTGCATACACAGATCGTTTATTCACGAGAAGATGCTTTGACAGGTTTTGACCTATAGGATGCTTTTAAGCCGAAACATTCTCCACTCATTAAAATAAAATGAATGAAAACTATTTCATACCCAGTTATTAGTTTTTCATTACAGAGTGAGCCTACTTTCTGGGAAGCCCCGACTGACACAGTTTTTACGACACAGGTTACAAGTTTTACTATTGAGTTCACATCATTCAGTGGAAAATTTAGACAATTAAGTAATTTCTACTCAAAATGTAAACCGTTTGTTTCTTCAAATGTAAATATATGCTTTCCATGCTTTCCAGAAATCCTTATTTTATACAGTAGTAACCAAATATTTCTGGCGTTTGAGCTTTTTGATGAGCCAAGTTAATTTTATTAATAAAGAAATTAATAAGCTCAACATTTTAGTTTAAAGGAAGTTATTGCATCCCCGATACTCCCTTTAATTTCCTCCAAATGTACTGTAGTGGAACAGAAGTGCATGATATAGCATGCTGATTGACCCAGTGTGTGAAGCAGAGTGAGTGACAACATCCCCAGAAAAACAGCCTTTATGTAATTACTCATTAGCAGCCTTGCATTAGCTTTTCATTAATATTAATAATCTATTGGTGATAAAACACATGGAAGATAACTGCATAAAAACAAACCAAAAACAGACAACCACTTTGTTGCTTAATGTCATACTTTAATTACATAAATTATTGGCATGTTATTTTACATTGCACTGATGTACCAGACTTGTAGATTTGTAAACTAGTGGCACTTGGTATGTAGGATGGCAAAGCTGGGGTAGTGGTTGGTGATATTCAGAAGTGGTCCATTGGACATTTACAGGTCCTAGGAGATTAGATGTGTGTTGACTCTGGTGATCTTCCAGTGACTTTCTTTGTTTTTCTGTTCTGTTCTGAGTGCAACATGAGTGTAACATGCAGGATATTGGTTGAAGTATCAAAGGTAGAATTTTGACTTTCTAAAATTAAACCTTCCTATTAATTACTAATTAATTATTAATGAAGCATTAATGTGCGGATATTTTATACTGTTTATATGCTGCGTGCTGCTCTTCCCATGAAATTGTCAGAGTTCACTTTTCCAACGCAGTTTCAGGAAACTTGGTCAGAGTTGATTCTCCTCCTTTCCCACTCATCTTTGCTCTGGCGAAGTTCACCGCCCCTAAACGGTCGAAACTGCCCTCCACTTCGTGCCTCGCCATCTCATTGGCCGAAACAGACGTCAATCAGGAGATTAGCCTTGTCGGGGTAGGTTGATTACGGTCTGCGGCGCTGAGCTGAGCGGTGCTGGGAGAAAACAGTGCATTTAAAACCGCCCAGGGAAGACACCGCATTTACGAGCGGGGTTTTGTTTTTTTGCTGCCTCCCTCCTCCTCGGCCCTGTTTCAATCTGTCCGGTCCAGAATGAGTCGGTCGAGAGGAATGCAGCACCGGCTTACCTGAGCAAGTGGACACCTTTTCTTTGAAAGCCGTTTCCAGACACTTATTCAGCTCTGTCTTGTTTTTCTCTTTTAAAATTTCATTTTAATTGGATGTCTTGTTGCGTTACTGGTGCTGCTTGTGTATCTGCCTGAGTGTTTTCCTTTACTAAGAAAGAAAAACGAGGTTATGTAGGTAGGGATTTCTCTCGGATCCATCTCCGCCCTCTTGTTTTCATGTTGTAATTGGATTTTCCATCTTTTACAACAGCAAAAGCAGCACCAGAACAACAGGTTTTCTCCCTCCATCACTATCATCATCATCTCGTTCCTCTTTCTTCCTGCTGTCCCAAGCGTGTATTCTTTTGCCGGGTAGTGGTGGTGGTGGTGCAGAAGATGGGATTACCTGCCCTGGAATTCAGTGACTGCTACCTGGACAGTCCACAGTTCAGGGAGAGACTCAAGTCTCATGAACTTGAGCTGGACAAAACCAACAAGTTCATCAAGGAGCTGATTAAAGACAGCAAGGCTCTGATCCAGGCTTTGAAAAGTAAGTGGAGGTTGGAAGGGGCGTGAGTGTGTGAGACTGATAAAAATGTGTGTGAGGAGGTTGCAGATGATTGACAGTTATATGTGATGTCCGTAATTATTCAAATAAAGGGGGAAACAGTCAAATCTGGCTCACGTGGGCTTGATAGAGTCACAGAAGGCTCGAGAGGTGAGAAGCCTCCAGGTGTGAAAGTCTCAGTTTCATTGAATTCATATGAAAGGCTTACACTCTGCTTTGTGTGTGTGTTTCTGATAAGGCATGCTGAGAGGCTAGGCGGGTGAATTTGACTGATCACAGTGCATAGTGTCCTCTCATGTTGTCAGCACATTTGTTCCCATTAGCGTACATAGTGAGGCGTTTAGAGTGAGAGAGGGGGTGTGCACTGTCCACACTGATATCTGCTGCTATTCATCTGATGGGATTTGAGGCTGTGATATGCTCTAATGTTGTCCTTTAATCTAAAAACAAAAGCCTTTATTTTACATTAAAGGCATATTTCTTTTTTGGTGTGGGATTTTTATTGTAATGAGGCATAAAAATCAGAGTGGGATTGAATGGAATATGACTTTTAGGTGTGGTGGTAAAATATTTCTGTTTCTCTAAAGGTCAAACTTGGAGTCACGGTCAGCATTACAGGCCAAGTGTGTTTATGCATGCACGGAAATGGACTCTCACACACATTTACAAGAGAAATAATCAGGAAAAAGCAAACATTAATAAATGACGACAAAGAAAGTTGGAAAATGCATGCTAGTGTAAACATTTAATGGCAAGGTTTACCTAATCTTCATTCTTCCCAAGCAAGAAAACGTGACATTGAATAAAAACAAATGTCCAACATTCAAATGTTAATCTTATCAGCCTAATCAGGGCAGTTCCTATCGCATAACACTGGGTGAACCATGACTACTAACCTTAAACCTTAAACAATGTGTAATTTAGTTCAGTAAAATTACCCAATAGTAAGTATAAGCATAATTCCACCTCCCCAGAAAGACTAAACTAATAGTTTTTTTTCCATGTAAGAAATATGAAATCCAAGACTTTAACTTGTTGTAGGGAGTCACGAGCACCTCAGAGATTATGACAGCACTTCCTGCTTTGGTAGTGTAAAGTTCATTCTTGTGCCTACACAGTTTTCATCAACATGTACAAAGGTAAACAAGTGCCATTAAAGACTTTCTGTGTCTTTAATAGTCCTGTTAGTACTATTGAAGTCTAACTTTTTATTGCACCTTTTAAGTCTGCGTTGATGTAAAGTTCATGATGGGCAGGGCTCAAAATGACGTGCAGTAAGGAAGGAAGATTTGGCGGTCAGTATTACTGTGGTATGTTCTAGAGGCTGGTCCAAATGTCTGCACTGACCAGCATGAAATCGTATTCTGGCATAAACTTTAACAAATGAACACATTCACAATTTGTGATGTCACGGTTCAACTATACTAATAGTGACAGTTAGCAGCTGCTTTTACTCTGTGTAGTTTGTGTGCATACAGTGATGTGCTAAAGTCTGGAGCCACCCCACATTTCTTTATATCGTCCTAGGAAATGCGAAATAGGTGCAGAGATTCCATTGAAACACGTGCAAACATACATGGAAATCCAGTATCCAAGGCAAAAACAGAGTATGCACAATTCTAATGAGCTTGAAAGTCAATATCTGCTAAGATCACCTTTAATTCTTTAACACAGCCTGAACTCTATTGGGTAACATTTGTTGTAATTTCTTTCAGTAATCTTCATGAATAGTTCTCCAGACATCTTGATTCAAAGCTCTTTGGATGTTGGCTGGATTTTGCTCTGTTCTCTGTTCAGAGGATGCCACACTGCTTAAACCAACAGAGGTCAGGGCTCTGGGGAGGCCAATCTATGACTGATAGGGAAAAAAATCAAAGACCACTGGTTTGTAAAGACATGATTTTCAGATGCTGCTCATCTGCTATGGATGTGAATATATTTAGACCTGCTGCTTCTACTTTTGTCCTCCGCTTGTTTCCTCAATTCTTTTTAAGGACACATTTAACAATGTGCTGTGTTATGCCAATTTTCCAGTAGCTCTTTGGGATTCCCCTTGTTGCTGCAAAAATGCTATGTTTAATGCATGTCCACTGTAATGGACATTTGTTTTTGGTCTGTATCTTTTGACATATTTGAGGTACCCTACTGTCCTGATGTACTACATAGAAGACACCCTGGGCTATTCATATCGCACGTATTTGGGTGGCCTCTTTTAGCTTCAACGAGGAAGTAAATCACAAAAAGGTTTAATGGAAAGATTCTTTTTTTCCTTGGTTTTCAGGAGGATATAGTGCTAAAATTGTTGTGTAATAATAATGATAATTTTGTCGATAAATTATCATTATGTTCAAAGTGCTTTGAAGTGAATCACATTGCTTTCGTGTGAAAATGGTGTTAAAGCAAAGGAAGATTCAGACCTTGAAGCATTACAGAGAAAACTTAGTATTGTCTGCTGCTGTTATGCATGACAACAATGTGGAGACAGCCAGGACTGTTTGAGGTTTGGGGAAAGAAAAGAAAGAAAAGTAATGAGAAACAACAAACAATAAACACAGAGTAGCTTGGTTACCTGTTGCCAGAGATCCCTGCAGATAGGTAGAAGCAAAGGGAGAATGGGGAGGAAAAAGCATGAACTACAAGAGAGAGAAGACACAAATAAAAAAACTGCTTAATGGCGTGAGATGAGTGAGTTCAAAACCATCCAGTTGCCGTGTATGTTTTGAAATGATCATGGATGTTTAGCTCCCAGTCCAAGTTTAACCCATCACATCTAGAAATGCCAATTAAAACGAGTTCTCAAACGTTCTGTCAAATGTTTTGCTTGTCCATTAAAAAAAATGATTGAGCAGAAGAATAATACATCCAAATTCAAATTTGCCAAGGTTGAAGCCACTACATGCTTTAGTCTACTCTCATTTTCTGTTTTGTCTAATGAACTGATAAAAGTCATAGTTCGGAGGTCAAACCTTTACCAGTGTTGGTACTCCACCGGTTTAATGACAAAGATAAAGGGTGATTTCATTTGGACAGCTCAAAGAATTTTAGTTGAAAGGATTGTATGATGTGAAATTAAACTTGCTGTTGTTGAGCATTGTCAGTTTTCACAATACAGGCAGTATTTGTCATGATTCTGGTTTCCAGAAATAATTAGAATGAAACTATGACCGGTAGCTCTCCAGATAACACCACAAAGATGAGTTAAGTACTTTTAAAGGGACTCAGAAATGATGTTTAACCACATGTGAAATCATCTCTTTGGCTAAAGTTTCATAGATTATTGTATTAAACAGCAGTGTGCTGATGGTAGGATGACCAGTAGTAATGTGTTTAACAATATCTGTTATGATGGCACTGGAGAAAGTCTTCCAAATTCCTCTGGGGGAATGAACCTAGTTATTGAATTACCAGTTTAGAGGACCTCTGGCATGCTACAGCTGCTTTTGTGCATGACCAAATTGGAAGTTGTGTCACTTGGAGACTGAAACAGAGGTCTGTTTCCTCCTGGGAGATGTTGCTGGAGAACTGTTGATGCAGCAGGACGATGGCATGTTTGTCCAACGTGTCTTCCATGGGGAAGATTCTCATTGCTCATTAAAGAGAGGGCCAGAGTCCACAAACAGTGTATCCACTGCCCGTTGTTGTGAGCAGAGCTGAACCCGTGTCTGAAGTTGGTCATTGATAAATTGTCAAAAATTCTTGGCTACAACTTAACACCGCAAAAGACATCATGATGGACCTTCTTGCTCAGTTAGGTAAACTGTTTGGATTAGTTGGCCTAGCTGTTGCAGCACAGAGTGATCCTTGCAGTCAGCCAACCACAAACGGGGATGAAGCTTGGTAGTACTTCTTTGTTCAAAGTACTTTATTATTTACACTGTTCAGATAGAACAGAACCTGGAAAGTCTGCAAAGTCTAAGGTAGATGTTCCACTCTGCTAAATATACCTTTTTAACAGCAAACTAGCCCAATTCTCTTTCATGACAAAGCGCTGGTCAGCTGATGTGCGGCTACGAAGACAATTCTGCTTTTGTCCTTATGTGGGATCCAGAAATCAAACGGCATGACCTGATTCATTTAGGCCGGGATGAGAGAGGGAGGTGTTGTTGCGTGTTCTGTGCCATTGTAGCAGGTCGCTGGCAAACAAAGAGCAAGTCAGCAAATTTTTTGAGTTAATCTTTTTATACCTGTGCTGTGCTGCGTCATGTGCTTTTGAATCCGTTGCAACAGGTCTGTAATATCTAACAGCATGTTGGAGTTCTCTCTCTCGGTTGCATCGTGACTCTCTGCGTACACGCCTCTACCTCCTCGGCTTTTCTGTAAACACTGAGGGGGATGTGTGATTGCCACGGGAAGCCCCTAAGTTTAACTGGTTACAGTTTGCTGCTGGAGTAGCCTGACAGCTTTCACTTGTGTTTTTATTATGACAGTTTTGACCTTAGGCTTATTGTAAAATATGGCTGTTCCTGTCACTCTTTGGTTTTCAGTTGAGCAGAGTGTTTGTCATATGATGAGACTGGTGAGTTAAACATGATTATCAGTCAGAGGCGTTTCCTTAATGTTTTTGTCAAGGTTCTGTTTCTTTTAACTTTGACAGTCCTGACTGAACAGTCCATTTCTACACCACCATGCCCATGATATCCACCATGTCAAAGGTCAATCTCACTGGCACATTGTGGTGGTCTGTATAAAGGACTTTCTGACTGCTCGCAAACTAAAAGTGTGATTATGACCATATTTCACTTTTGGTCAAACACAACGTTGGTGACACTAATTTTAGGTGACCAAATAGAAACTATGGCGGTTTTATATACCGCCCTGTGCTCCAGATTTAGTGACACACTCATATTTTAGAATTTATACCTTGTTTTGCAGCAGCATTCATATTTGAAGCCTTGTCAAACATTTTCTGTAAGAACGGGCTTTATTCCCAAGACATATAAACATAGTGGGGAGATTTTATTGTATTTTTTTCTTTTTTCTTTTCTTCCCTAGTCAAAAAACCTCCACATTAATAAAGTAGAGGTAGAGCAGGACAAAACAGCAAAACATGACACTGGACTGGAATGACAATGCCACTTGTGTCTGAACTATCAGTCTGTTTTTATTTTTTATGCATTTGTTTTTTGATTTTCACTTTTTTACAGAGACTCCACAGTTGATATGTAATTGCACATCAGATAGTCATCATATTATTTACCAAAAAAGAAGATTGCTTGCAGAGGTGCCCGTCGCCACTGTTGCAAATTAACAGCAGCTCCTTCCTGTTTGAGGGTAACAGACTGACTTGTGTAGCAATTACAGATGTAGACACATTCAGACCAAAGCCTGTACACATGCAAACGCACACAAACTGTGTTTTCGTATAGACTCTGACAGCCACAAACCCTCACTTCAATAAGTAGTTTTGAAGCGTGCACAAACGTGGGATGTGAGATGAACATGCGCACAAGCAGATGCCTATGTGTGCGCACATGCAGATGTTGACGCGATTGCGTGTGTTAGCCAGATGTCATTTTAGGGTCGATCTAGCTTGTTATTACTGAGGCCGTAGAAATGTTTGGCTCTCTGCTCCACCTCTAACATGACACGGCTCAATCAGCCAAGCAAATCGTAATTACCAGCTAAGCATTCACGGGAGCTCTGAATGAAATGAGGCAGTGTGTTCAGACACTTGCATGACAGCAACATGTGATTTTTTTTATTTTTATTTTGCCATGTTTTCAGATAAATCTATTGTGATGCTTTAAGTTATCATTTTTTTGTTTTTACTTTTATGTACACTGTAATGCTAAAGAGAAACGGTGTGTACAGCTGTCCTAAAATAAAGTTGATTAACACTGGAATAGATTCCCACATCTTAAATGTGTAAATATATCTCAGTGATTTTAATTGATTTAGTTCTGGTATTAACACTGTTGATTGAAAACATATTATGCAAGTGTTTTGATTTGTAATAGCCTCATCTAGGTGCTTGTGATAAACTAAAAGGTATAGTTGTTTTTGGAACCTGTCAAAGATATATAATGAGAAAACTGCTATAATTATTGTAAACATTTAAAGAGAAAGGGCCTGTATTGAACCTAAAATGACCACCCCACCATTGCCATTTTTACCCAATACTGTTTCACAGTCATAACTGCTGTTTATGTTTCATTTATTTAAACAATGCTTCAGCCTATAATTATATTCCAGTTTGGAGTCTCGGAGCTCAATTGGGACACGTTTTTAAACAATCTGGCCGTACACTTTGTAGATTCGCCACTAATGTGTGTTTTGGTTTGATTTTTTTTTTTGGCTCAAACCCTGCAGGTTGTTTTTCTTGCTAGGTACTATCCCAACTTTCTCTCTGTCTTAGACCTCAGTCACATAATCCTAGGGATCAGTCAACAACTTCCTGCCTACCACGGGTCACACGTAAACTGTGTCGAGTGGGGTGAACCTGGGTGTAAATAGGGTGCTGCACTAAAAACCCCCTTTGTGATTGATTTGGTTGGTAGCAGATTGTTTTTGTGGACGATAGGGCTGCCAAAAACGATTATTTTGATAGTCGACTAGTCACCGATTATTTTTGCGATTAGTCGATTTTTGCGATCAGATCATGCATCCATTGGACGTAAAACGTACAGCTTATTGCACCAGCATGCATCTGCTCTTATATAACTATCATTAGCTTACAGCTTTGAGTGTTTAAGGTATGTGCTAACTAAAAATAAAGACAATATGATAGTTTATTACATTTTAATGAAATCTGCAGATTGTTTCGGTGAAGTTTAATAAACTCAGCCGTCTGCTCCTTGCTATCTAAAATATAACAGGACACCGGAGTATATTGTGTGTGCTGTGTGAAAACTAGAACTTTAATCTCAGCCAAACCGATTTACTCAGGAACAAATAAAATACTAAAAAAAGCCAAACAATAACATTTTTAAGTTATCTAAGTGACATATATCATGTTTAACCTGAGTAGCGAAAGACGGCGATGGGTTTGAAAACGTTTTGCCGGGAGTCCGGTGTTCTCACCGGCTATACTGAGCCTTGAACCCCGGCTAGCTATCGAGCTGGCGGGTAACAGACGTCTCGAAAACGTCGG
>VURO01039961.1:0-10167 GCA_015108175.1 Pelvicachromis taeniatus
GTTCATAACTTCAGGTAAGAAGTTATGAACTGCAGTCTATCTGGGTCAGATATAAACCAAGTTTAGTTGTAGTTTGTTTTCGTTGTGCTGACTTTTTACGGTTGCTTACAATAACTCGTACTGCGTACTAGCTAGCATGACGGAGTTTCTATACTGCTGGGCGGGTGCTATGATGTTACTAATAGTGAATTTTATTTTATGCTTAAAGTTAGTTTTCAAACTCTTAACAAATTGTGCCAATCCTTACATGTTGCACCAGGCTGATTTATCATCACAAGTGGAGAAGTCTGTGACAGAGGAGACAGGAGAGCAGCAGAGAGAGATGCAAGAGCAGGAGAGAGAAAGAAAAGAGCTCAATTAATTCTTATTCTTCTTTCTCACCTTTCTTTCTCTGTCTCCTTTCATTTTTAAAGGTTGCTATGTCAAAAAAAATATTGTGCTGCCATGCTGTTTTGTATTGTTTTGGTAAATAATCAGTTTACGAAAATATCACTAAATCTGTAATTTATTAATTTTAATATTAATTAATGATCATGTCTCACCGCTAGTCTTTTTGGTCTTATTTTCAGGTTTCTACCATGTGTTGTAGGTCGTTCAGGAGGTTAACTCGACCAAGCAGTCTTTTTGTTTCCCCTATGTACTGTTTAAAATCTAGAATGGGGAGGATGGTGTAGGTTTAAGTTTATTAGATTAGATACATATATACCAACAAGGCAGTGTACATCAAAGCGGTTGTTTTCATTCAAAGGCTTTATGGCTTTTCCTATAATGCCTGGTTTGCCTGTCTCTAGTCAAAATGCCTGGTCTGATTTTTTGTCCCAGTCCAGCCCTGCCCTGGTGGCTGTGGCCTCTTTCAATAGGATAATGTACCACAAAGCAAAAATGGCTCAGAAATTATTTGAGAAGAAAGTTTGAGGTGTTAACTTGACCTCTAAATTCCCCAGATCTTAGTCTAATCAACCATCTTAAGGATGTGCTGGACAAACAAGTCCAATCCATGGAAAACCCACCTCGCAGTTAATGATCTGTATTTAACATCATGGTATAGTGAGCAGATGATAAGAATTTTATGTAATTTAAGAGATATTCAAACATCTCCTATATAGAAATTTACAGATATTCATGGTTCCCAGTCCTCTGACTTTTAATGCAACATCATCACAAAGTTGACATCTGGGATTCTGAGTAACATTTATTGAAATCTGTTAGATGGATTGCCATGAAATATGACAAAACATTAATGTTTCCCTCAGGATGTATGGAAGTAATTTTGGTTTGATTCATATTTTTATCCAATCACATTACTAAATACCTACCAAGCCAACTGCAACAACTGACAACACGGTAAGTATTCTTACGTATCAGTATTTTTATATCGACCATCCTGCTCTGCCATGCTACGATTAGCATTTTGCTCAAAACACCACTATGGCCTAGGTTTAATTTTGTTATCAGCAATACAAAATTGCACTACATACAAAAAAACTGCTACAAATAATACATTTACAAATGATAACACCAGAGTTATCACATCTTAAACTACTGAACCATAATTCTAAACATCAGAATTGACCAAAAAGAAATGTTTGAAATGCACTTTTAATTATGTTCACACCTTGAAACATAAAACCATGTGGTTTTCTTGTGTATCTTCCATTTCCAAATTTTCATATTACAGTATAAAAATTATAAGGATGAGTCAAAATTTTGATGAGGATAACGTTAACCATATCCGATTCTGTGAGGAACGAAGATGTGTTATATTCTGAACACTAGTTGTGATCAAAGACAGTTCCAGTACACTCAGCATAGATTTACTGTCCCTTGGAAAAGGGACATAGTCCATTGCAATCTCCTTTCTCATTTTACCCCTGAAAGGTGTTGGCAGTGCTTTGAATCTAAAGTGCCTTACAAATTATCAGCCTTACAAGACTTGACATTAAGTGACACAACTTGAAGATCACTTTAAAGACTGCTGAAGGGAAGGGACGTTTGAGGAACAGAAGTTTCATGTGATGAAAACTGCTGTAAAACTATTTAATTGAAATACGTTACTGTGTAGGCTATTGAGATCATGATCCTCATAAGCGGTAAATAATAATTATACTACTCTTAATTTGTGATGTATTAAAACCCAGCGTACAAAAAGAGAAAATAACATTCATAATTGATTCATAAATCAGTTTTTATTAAATGAGCAAACCACAAGACTTTCAAAGTGCCTGAGACTGTCAAAGCAATCCTACTTGCTATCTTTTTATACTAATTACTCTTTATAATGCCATATATCAGTCTTACAGTGTCATCTGCACTTTCATTTTAAATTTCATTTAAAATTGAATAATTGAATTACATTTTCCATCATTGATTTTGAAATTACTATTATTGTTGTTATTATTACCACCAAAAAAACAGCCCTCTGCTGTGACAAAACAATTTCCAAATTCTGTGATAAATACAGTATTATCTTGTATTAACATCATCTAAGGGAATTTTCAGACCATGGTCTATCATGTCAGAAGTCTATTAGTACAGGGTGTTGATAAAAAAAAAAAGGTCAGTACAATAGAAAAACTTGTTGTATACCTTCAAAATTTTCTCCAGACAAATATTATGCATTAACTAAAGTTTTTGAAGTGAGAAAAGTCATTCAGATAGTCATTCTAAGTCTCCACAGATCTGTGCACAGTTATGCCAATAAGGCTGTTAAGGAAATGCAAATCACCACCATGCTTCCTTACCTGAGGCAATGTAGCCTCTCTCATTCAGCACAACTACTAAGGCGTAAAAGCTAGCACTCCCTGCAGCAGACTGTAGCCACAGGAATATAGCATTGAAACCAATGCTAAACCAAAATATGGTCACAATATTTCAGAAGTAACCACAGAATTAGTTTAAGAAATAATCTTAAGCTTATTTTCCCCATTGTCATGAATAAAAGATCAATATTTGCCTCAAAAAACATTATTTTAAAATGAGGGGAATCACTGTATTGTAAAACCAAACCTTTCCCAATCTTATTTTTTTAATAAATGTAAATGGTGTGGGTTAAAAAGACCAGTGTTTAAGGGTTTTAGGTATTGTGTCGAATGCATATTAATTCATGTATTAATTAAAACTTCCTTCATCGTATATTTTGCTGGATGTTGAGAGCAGAGAAAGAAAGGCAGACTTTAGAAAAAGTGACTGAGTGCAGTTTCTAATTTGTTCATTATCGTATAGCAGTACCCCAATTGCTGTGTATAATTGGTGGATCAGTTACACTTTTATGGATCTGAATCAAAAATTAAAAACAACAGAAGGTGTTTTGTTTGGTAATGCTTTCAACAATGTTAAATTGGGAAATCATATTACAAAGGTCTTGCATATTTCTTAATTAATAGCATGTTTATCAGGTAAGTGCAAATGGACATTCCATCTGAGTGAAAATGTAATTTATGCAGATTTTTTTTTCCCCACTGTCTGTTTGGAATTGAAATTGGATGATATTTAACTACATATCCTTGATTGCCCTTAAACACACTGCAGAATATTGTTATAGCCAGTGGTTAGAAATTATTCATATTTTTAATGAGAAGTCACATCCTTTCTGGTGATGATTACCAGCATTAAAAACATAAACCAAGTTCAAACAATCTAATCTCATGTTAAAGAAGGAAACGTATTAGGACATGAGGGCTACAGTATGCTGATGATGTACCAAAATTGTTTTTATAATATGCTGTGAAAGAGGAGTTGCATTGCAAACTGTTTTATAAACCTATTTTCATTATAAGATTTCTAGTAGTAGGCATTCTACTCCATCCCTTGAAGAGTCCTTTGGTGGCAATATGGGGTACTAGGCCTACTGTTACGGTCCATTTGGTCGTAATAAGAGTTTGGTTTTCATTTTTCACAATAGGTCAGATACTGGACTCCACCAGGCTGCCCTTAATCATCACCTCTCATTTTAATGGATAGAATTTCAAGGTGTAGCCAACTAGTGGACATTTGATTTGGTGGTCTGCTTTTTGTGAATGATGTGGTCCTGCTTGTTTCATCAATTGATGCCCCCCAGTGGCAGGTGTGATGCAGTTTGTGACCATGATTACAATTTGCACCTCTGAGACCTGATTTATAACTTCCTTGAAGTCCAATTATTTGTCAGAAAAATAGAATAATTGAAGGAAAATAATTCTGTATGCATGCAGTTTAGATGCAGACACTTTGAACTGAAAAAGTGCAACAGTTTTTATGTGACTACAGCAACAATCCATGGAAGTTTTAAAATGCAGCACATGAATAATATGAGACTAGTGAGCAGTGCTGTCAAACCTCCTCTCTCTGCAGAGCCTATCATAATGAACTGCTGTATAGTTCTTGCTCCCACTTGAACAAAAGAGTATGTTTAAAATATCAGACCCTATTTAAAGATTTTGCAGTCCAACAAGAAATCTACCCTCTCCATCCCACAGTCTTTAATCCACTGCACTCTGGAAATTTTCTTTTTCTCATGTCCATCAAAACCTTTGCTGAGCACTCACTATTCATACAATGTCATCACTTCAAATGAAGAGATGTTTGTGAGTGAAAATAAAAAAAAAGCTGACACTTTGCTTTTTTTTATTTGCTTTACTGTCCTTAGGTTACTATAAGGAGTAGACATTCAACTGCTGATAGAGCAATAATGCAGTCTGCGTGGAACAGCACAAACAAATACATGCACAAATGCAAAAGTGGAAAACTGAAAAAAACGTCAGTTTGACATAGTTTCCTGAAACCACAGATGAGCTTATGGGTAGCAGGTATACAGAGAGGAAGACCTACAACAACACAAACAGATATTTCTATCCACACAAGCTCAGTTGTTAGAAAAATGTGCTCAGGTCAAAATAAAAAACCTGCAAAACCTATAACCACTGATAACCTTAACTGTGTCACCATTGTGGTCAGTCAGTTGCATGGAGAGTCACGTCACAACCCAAAAAACTTTTACCCATCGATGCATCAACATTGCAAGTGGATGAAAGTGAAGGAAAAAACAATCAGGGAATCGCTTGGGTGTGCCTCCACAGACTTAAAGTAAGACAAAAATGTGCATATTTGACTTGAGGGGTTGCAACTACAGTCTTTGTTCTTGTGCAGAAAAAAAGTACAATCAATAAACTAAAAGATTAACTAAGACTAAAAATAAAATGCAAAAAATAAGAACTATTGTTTATCTGGATTATATTACTTGCAAAACATATTTGCACTTTACTATACTACAAGCTAACCTGCCTGAAGTCAGACTGTTACTTTAACACAGAATACCAAGATATTTACTTTTGTCTGTAGTCACAAACTGTTACTTACATGCCCCAAAATAAAGTCAGGAGACTAAACATTCACTATATTTTGTCTACTACAAGACAAAATATGCAGCATTGCTATTGAAGGGGTGGTTATTCCCCATCATATGAGGTCTCTAGATTATTCCACATTCATCTCAGTGCACGCTTGTGTTCACAATGCTCTGTTTTTATGCGGTTGAGAATATGTTGAGCCTCAGATCCTTGGCTACTAACAAAGATACTAAAGATCAAGAGCCATGGGTTTACATTGTTTGACGACACCATTCAGTGATATGCAAATATCTTTCTTTGCTTGACTTCTTGGCAAAGGCTTTCTTTTAGCAAGCTCGTGAGGATGAAATGAATAGTAAAATATGTGCATGGTACTACAAAAGAGGAAAGAAATTTTAGGAGTGGAACTGACCAAATTTAATTGGAAGAACCCTGCTATTGTAACATTCAGAGCATTATTATCTTGAAAAGCCAACAGGCTGCCATACTGTAGGAATAATACAGCAAGTAAACCTTTCAATATATCGAAATTTATGATTCATGTGAAAATTACATATTGCGTTGATGCAACACTTGCAGCAAACAGACATTAGAATGAGTTTTTCTTAAAATTAGAGTGCACTGTTACATTTTATTTCAGCTCCGCAATAAGTCAGAGAGCTGTCTAGGTTGCACCTTATCTCTTGCCCATTGCCAGTTGGGGAATAAACAAAGGTTTGGGCACCCTGCTAAGTTAGCATATGCCATGTGCTGTTCATGAAAAAATAGGACCTAGCCTTTGTAACATCACATGCAGGTTTGTGGACTCCCATTATAAAGTTCTGACTGGGACCACAAGACCATAAAAGACTGGAACCACATGATCATTAGAAAGTAGAGATTTCTGTACAATTAGATGTCTTTGTTTCCATTGGAGGGCATTATTTTATCCTCAGGATACAGACATCTTAATACAAGGTCTATGGTCCATATAGTCTCCTTTCTTGCAAACGCTTTTTAGACAGGTTTATGTTTGTCATAATATTGCTACAGTATAGCAAAACATACTGTATATTCTCTAACACATGTCAGGCTCTCTCATTCAGCAGTCTTTCTATTCCCATATATTTCTAAATTCAAATTAAATCACCTCTTTTACTCAAGGGAGATGCTTCAAGTCACAGTAATTTCTTTCACTGTTCTATAAATACCACTATTGGTACCCAAGGCTGATGTTACCACTGCTTTGTGCAAGTTAAATAGTCTCACTTGTAGTCACTTTATACTTTACTTTGTAAATCAGTCTGGTGATATACAAAGTGAAATTGGTGATTACAGATAAATCTTTTAAAATTCATATTTGACTTTGTGGTTCTATAGATTAATTTTCTTCCACGTATCCAATTCAGAGTCACAGTGGGACTGCAGCCTAGCCCAGGTGTCACAGGGTGTGAGATGGGATTCACTGTGGACCCAGGTTTAACACATTTGGCAATACAATGTTTATCTTTGAACATAATACAATGTGAATGTATTATGTATATATATATGAATGTATTATGTATAATTAAACATATACAATGCAATAAAATACATATTTACAGTGCTGCACTGCGAACAAAAGAGTTAAGTCGTCTTAGCATCACTTCAATAGTACCTAAATCATTTGTTAGAGCAAGTGGGTCAAGCGTCAAACTGTAGAGAGCACTGTCAGACCAAGCCTTCAATGACACTCCTCTAAGTGTCCTACAAATATTGCATAGGTGAATGTATTACAGACTTTCAAACGTCACCATAATTGCGGCATAATTGCTAAATACTATCTTCCTTATTACACTCATTCACACTGAGAATATCTGCTTTGCGATTTACATTTTAGTTGTTTACTGTCTTAACCTCCAGGTAAAGCAGAGCAATTGCTGTCCTCGCAGGCTTAATCCTTTGATCCGGTGAGAGAGCTGCGGAGATGTCAGTGGGATGAACAGAACTGTGACAGGTGAGAGAGAGAAGAGAGAGGCATAGAAGAGCTGTTCTGTCAATCAAGTAAGCTGGAGAAAACAGCAAGCTTCACGTCTTAATGAATGAACCAATGTCCCCTTAGAGAGGACAAGCATGTGAACCACACTTGTGCCTTGTTTAGTTGAATGAAAGAGTGGTACACAGGCAAGGTGAAAAATGAAGGTGAAGGACATAGAGAATCCATCTTTCTTTTAACACAGTAAGTGCTGAGCTTTTGGTGCAATAAGAAAGAGAAGCCACAGATGTGAACAGTATACAGAAAATTTTGTTTTACTAGTGCTGAAACAGGCAAACAACAGTATTAAACAAAGAAGCAGAGAATGACATTTTTCTACAATTTATCTCCATGTGTCCACATATGTGTAGTAAAAAGGTATTTACCGCCAAGTTCTGATGACATTGTTTTAGATCATCATGCAATTTTTAATTTTAATTAGACAAAGATAACCCAAATCTTTCAATTCAATTTTATTTATACAGCACCAAATCACAACAACAGTTGCCTTAAGGCTCCCTATATGGTCAGCTAAATCCCAACAATAATATGATTCCCTATGAGCAAGTGCTTTGGCGACAATGGGAAGGAAAAACTCCCTTTTAACAGAAAGGAACCTCCAGCAGGACCAGGCTCAGGGAGGGGCGGCCATTTGTGAGTGGATGAAGACAGGGCAAAGACATTGTGTGGAAGAGAGCCAGAGATTAATAATAAGTAAGGATTCAATGCAGAGATGTCTATTAACACATAATGAGTGAAAAAGGTGACTGAAAAAGAAATACTCCATGCATCAATGACCATAATGGGGTGATATGGTACTATAATGTCATTAAGATAAGATGGGGCCTGGTTATTCAAAAATAAATAAATACAAAGCTTTTACACCTCACGGGTATTGTCCCCACACCACTGGTTGGATGCGTGGCAGCATTAACACTGAAGAACATCCATGTTTGTGAATGCAATAATTTGAGAACGAGGCGTCATAGCTTCAATTTGATACCATAGATGCAGCTACTTAAAATCTTGGATGAGTTCAAATTCCGGTGACCTTGACCTCAAGGTCAGAAGTCAGCTGTTCTGAAAATACTGAATGCTATGACTTTTACTTTAACAATTTTAAAATTGTTACCATAGATGTATCTATTAGGAGGCTGAGGAGTAACACTGGTGGCCGCCAGTATTTTTAAATGGTGATTCCGTTTATTATGGGGAAAAAGTTATCCTAACCCAAGTGGACTCGAGCTTCAGGGCAGGGACTGATGGCCAGACATTCTTCTTTAGGATTTTCTAGTAGACAGTAGAATTAATGATTCCATTAATTATGGCAAGTCATCCAGGTCATCCTGAAGCAGCAAAGTGGACTCATGCCATAATACTATTACCACCATCTTTAAATCTTGTGACAAGTATTGTTTTAAGTTTATGCTAGATGTAACAGAATGCAAACCTTCCAAGAAGTTCATAGTTTGTCTTGTCACTCCACAGATTATTTTCTTAAAAGTCTTGGCGGTCATCAGTTTGTTTTGGCATTTCTTTTTGGCAAATGTAAGACATGCTTTTGTGTTCTTTTTACTCAGCAGTGGTTTTTGTCTTAGAACTGTTCCATGAATGCCATATTTGGTCAGTCCCTTATTTATTGTTGAATCATGAAAAATTACCATAAGTGAGACAAGTGAGGTCTGCAGTTCTTTAGATGTTGTTCTGGTTTCTTTTGTAGTTTCTTGGATGAGTCATTGATGTGCTCATGGAGCCATTTTGGTAGATTGGCCACTCATAGGAAGTTCCTATGAGTTCCAAGCAGAGGTGTGGACTCGAGACATTAATTTCACGACTTTAGACTTGACTTCAAAAAATGTTATAAGACTTGGACTTGACTTGGACTTTTACACTAATGACTTGGGACTTGAATTGACTTGAACCTGTTTACTTGAAAAGACTTGATATTTTACCATTGTTATCATAGCTGGACTGGCCCGGTATGCCCGATAACTATTTTTTTGTTTTTATGGGCTGATGGATTTTAATTTTTTTTGTAAGGGTATAAACAATAAAAAGTGTTGGATTGGCCAATTGGTCATGATCAACTCTGGGCTGGACCAATTACAGCAGAGGAGGTCGGATGCACCCGCCCCCTTGCTTAACAATCTTAAAGACAAGCTAAAGAAAATGGAGAACAAAAAAAGGAAAGGAGGTGCAGAAAAATTAAGGCCAAAAAGAAACAAGCACTTCAGGCAGACGCTGCCAAATGTGTAAAAATAACTGAATTGTTTGGTGGTGGCTATGGCGGAGCTTCCGATTTTGTAACATCAGCAAGTGGTGGAGGCCAGCCAGCAGGTGGATGAGGGAAAGGGGAGGCAGGAGAGACCTGAGGCGGCCGCCGGTTTGAGTGGTAGGGAAACTGAACTTCAGGTAAGAAGTTATGAACTGCAGTCTATCTGGGTCAGATATAAACCAAGTTTAGTTGTAGTTTATTTTCGTTGTGCTGACTTTTTACAGTCGCTTACAATAACTCGTACTGCGTACTAGCTAAGGCTGGGCAAAACGATTATTTTCGGAGTCGATGAATCTAGTGATTAAGTTTTCGATGCATCGATTAATCTAATGATATACGTTACTGCTAAGCAACTTATATTAGTTTTGTATTTACGGAGGTTGGGTGTTTATCTCTATGTATGAGTGAGTGTATGTCTACGTGGGGGGTGTCTGGATGAATTAAAGGGTAAAAACCAGCGTTAGTAAAAAAGTTGAAAACTTATGGTCGTTTTATGATCGGCCATTTCCACCTTACAAAGACGGCAAACGACTGAATCACTTCATGTTCGGTTAAAATATCCCCAAACTGTAGAA
>VURO01039974.1:0-12664 GCA_015108175.1 Pelvicachromis taeniatus
ATATCTTACAGTGAATTTTCACTCATTGCATTATATTTAGACGGATCGGTGCTGCGGCTGCAGTAATGCGGACGCTGCATCGGTCTGTTGTGGTGAAGAGAAAGCTGAGTGTAAAAGCGAAGCTCTCAATTTACCGGTCGATCTACATCCCTACCCTCACCTATGGTCACGAGCTGTGGGTAGTGACCGAAAGAACGAGATCACGGATACAAGTGGCGCAAATGGGCTTCCTCCGAAGGGTGGTCCAGCCTTTCTGGACCACCCAGGAAGGCTGGCCATCCGGGAGGGGCTCAGAGTAGAGCCACTGCTCCTCCAGGAGCCAGTTGAGGTGGTTCGGGCATCTGACAAGGATGCCTCCTGGGCGCCTCCCGGGTGAGGTGTTCTGGGCATGTCCCACCGGGAAGGGGCCCTGGGGCAGACCCAGGACACGCTGGAGAGATTATATCTCTCGGCTGGCCTGGGAATGCCTTGGTGTTCCCCCGGATGAGCTGGAGGAGGTGGCTGCGGAGAGGGTGGTCTGGGCTTCTCTGCTTGGGCTGCTGCCCCCGCAACCCGGCCCCGGATAAGCGGAAGATGATGGATGGATGGATTGAGTAAATTTTCCTGGAGAATCATGATAAAATTTTTAGGCTACATTACCCACCACAACATAATTACAAAAGTAACTGAACTCCTTCACTGAATCACTTATTTAAGGGCTCTGATTCATCCAGGATGCAGTGTCCAACATCGGCTGCAGACTCACCCACCCCCACTGCTGCTGTTCCACCCCTGACACCTCCTCCACTCACCCTGCTCACTACTCCCCACCCCCAACCACATTACACATCTAACACAAGGTTCCAGCCTGTCTCTCTCAACCATACAGGTTAGGAGGGAACTGAAGAGGATCAGAGCCAAGAAGGCAGCAGGTCAGCTCAAAGGTTGTCAGGTCCTACGCAGATCAACTGTGATCAACTTCTGTGGAGGTGGTGCAGAAAGTTATGTAGCTGGTAATATACTCAGTAAGCCCGTTTATGTCATCACCGTGAGGCAAATAAAAAAAGGTAGCTTGGAGATGGGCCTGAAGTTTGACAAAACTTGGTTAAGGCCAGATTTTGTTTTTCAGCAAGGGTTACACTACAGCATGTTTAAAAGATTTTGGTGCCACACTAGAGGTCCAACTACTGTCCAACTACTGGCAAAGGACCATGAGTCAGCAGTCAAATGAGAGCCAACTGCCCCCAAAGGGCAAGAGCCATACTAAAGTCTGTTTTTATTACATGTTATCATTGTTAATATAGAAATATAGTGTCATATATTATTAATTTTCATAACATTGTATTGAAAAAATGTAGCTCACGCAAAGAAGCTGATTATGTTATCCAATAACTAATACAGTGCTTTAAAGTTCAGATGTGAATCAAAGGAAATTAAAGTTTTTCAAATTTCTAAGACTCTAATCTTTAAACTGTGATTTTGCAGCATTACATACTAAAACAGTGTATTTTACCATCTTTACCCATATGACTGACTTTTATTGGATGCAAAAACTTGAGATTTTATGATATATTTATGCAGTGTGTAATTTTCAGGCTTCATTTGTGGCATCATTGTGAAGTTAGAGGGAGTGTATCTTACAGCCGTCTCCATGATATCTACATATGGTAGATTACTCAATATAGTTTCGTGATTTTTATTCAAAGTCAAGATTGATCTTGCATGCTACCAATGAAGGTCAAGGTAAAACATATAGGCAACCTAGATACTCATGTCACCCAAGGCCTAGTGTACTTTCTGGAGAGGAAACTCCAGCGATGCAGCAAAGTGCCGGCACAACTTGCAATATTAGGAGACATCATTGCATCTCATTGGACAGCTACTGCCCACTTTAAGCTGAGCAGCCCCCACACAGTAAGATGCTGTTCCTGCCATGGCCTTCCTGGCTCACGGTGTTTGAAACTAAAGAACCACCTTGATAAGTGAGCCAAAAAAATCCAGCATCAGGTAAAACCAGAAAAAACAGTCCCGCTCTCCTGGAATGTCAGGTCCATGTGCCCTGGCCTCACTGCTGACCGTCAGCAAATTGAAGACGAATAAAAAACTGGAGTCATAGGGAACTCTACCAACCAAATGCCAGCATAGCCTGCCTCTGGGAGACCATACTGGGTAAAAATGGGACCCTCAAAGAAGCAAGCTATACCTTCTTTTGGCAAAGGAAGTCCCAAGAAGAACCTCAGCAGCATCATGTTGGTTTTGCTGTAAAAAAACAAACAAAAACAACAACTCATTGATCATCTTCATCAACACCCAAACATCAGGCTCAGACTCCTCAGCCTCCCGATGTCCACAAGTGCAGGCTTAGCCACCATCCTTAGCAAATAATGCCCTAACCCTCCTCTCATCTCCAGAGGACAAAGTCCAATTCTATGTGGCAATGGATGAAGTGCTCCCCAGCAAAGTGATTTCCAGCACTAAGGTTTTTTATTCACATAGGTTTTTATCTGCTTGGAGACTTTAATGCTAGGGCCTGAAGTGATCATGAGATGTGGCCCATTTGTTTCAGCACTTACAAGATGAACGAAAAAAATAAAATCGACGACTGCTGGAGCTGTGCTGCTTACATGGCCTCTGTGTGACCAACACCTTCTTCCAATGCAAGGAGATCCACCAGGTGTCTTGGACACCAATGTTCCTGCAACTGGCACCAACTGGACCGAGCAATTACCAGGCAAGCAGATCTTGGCAGTGTCATTCTCATACGCAGCTCTTATAGTACAGAGTGCAATGCTAATCATTCTGACTGTGTAAGTCAGCCGGAGAAGACACAGCAGATCAAGGAAGAGTTGCAACAAGATGACGATACAATCAATTCCAAGTTGTCCCCACTTCAGGATGTTGTATACAACTCGGCCATCGCACAGGGAGGAAGGAGCGCAAAAGCGTGGACTGATACAAAGCCTATTGGGAGAAAATGGAATCAGTGAGGGAGGAAAAGAGGCCCTCTTAAATAACAAAACTGCATCCAGCCCCAATAGCTTTCTCAGGGCTGCCTGGGAAAACACTCAGCAGACTTCATGCCACTGCGCTGATTTGTACTGGCTAAACATCTGCAGCAGCATAAAACAAAGGCGACAGAAGCGATTGTAACAACTATGGGGGTATCTCCCTCCTGAGCATTGTACTGTAGGAAAGACAATCGACTGTGTCACCCCGGCATGCCTGCAGACTTTGGCCTTATGTATCTACTCAGACTCCACCTCAACTCCTTGCACTAGTCATTTCATGACGTTTCAGATTGTCAAACAAATTTAAATATTAGACAAAAATAACATAAGAAAATAAACATTGCAGTTTGTAAATGAAGGTGTTTATAATTAAGGGGGAAAAAGAGTTCAATTTCTCTAGACACACCGAGGCCTGATTACTGCCACACCTGTTCTCAGTCAAGAAATCAGTTAAATAGGGCCTGCGATCATGCCGCGATCTAAGGAAAACAAAGTAATTAAGCAAAGGTTATAAAGCCATTTCTAAAGCTGTGGGACAGCAAACCACAGTGATAGTGGTCTAGTCAAAGTCCTGATCCGTATCTGATTGTGATGCTGTGGAATGACCTTAAAAAGGCAGTTCATGCTCAAAAACCCTTCAATGTGGCTGAACTACAACAATTCTGCAGAGATGAGTGGGTCCACATGCCACCACAGTGAAGTAAAAGATTCATTGCCAATTATTGCAAACAGATGACTTAAGTTATTGCATTAAAAAAATAGTATGTTGTGTTTACTTGTGTTATTTTTGTCTAAAATTTTTATTTGTTTGATGATCTAAAACATTTAAGTGTGACAAACAAACAAACAACAAAAATGAAATCAGGAAGGGGCAAACGGGTTTTCACACCAAAATTGTGTTGCATGTTAACAGATATTTGGTAACTTTTGCTGCTGGGTTAACTGCCATTGTTGATTTTCCTTCTGCAAGTGTCCATGAAAGACAAGAGAAACCCACTGCCCACAGGTGAGAGTTAACGGACAGAGGCTTTCCGCCCCCGATGATACATCGAGACAAATTCAGCAGCATGTGAAGAAGAGGAGGAGAAAGAAGAGCCAGCACAAGCTGAGAGATGTAGAGGAGAACAGGGCGAGAACAGACAGCTGTTCTCTGTAGTTGAGGGACTGGTGGAAACATTTACAACAATTTCTAGATATTTGTTTCCTGTATTTGTAGAGGTATCTCCAATAAAAAAAATCTAACAGCTGTATAATGGAATCACAAAAAGCAATTTGTGGTGAATCACTGATGTTTATCCTGCAGGACAGGATCAGATTTGATAGGGAAAAATAAACGCAGGAACCGCAGAAAGCTTTGCTAATGCTTTGATTTATCTAAAACATCCATAAATTCTAGGCCGCTTATTCTTTTCAGGGTCGCGGGGGGCGCTGGAGCCTATCCCAGCTGTCTTGGGGCGAGAGGCGGAGTACACCCTGGACAGGTCGCCAGTCTGTCACAGGGCTAACACACATAGACAGACAACCAGTCTGTTGTCGCAGTTTTCAATTAACCTATCGCCACAAACTGCATGTTTTTGGACTGTGGGAGGAAGCCGGAGGACCCGGGGAGAACCCACGCAAACACAGGGAGAACATGCAAACTCCACACAGAAAGACCCCGGCCTGATGGTGGAATTGAACTCAGGACCTTCTTGCTGTGAGGCAACAGTCTCACAACCCTTGATTAACATCTACTGATCGAGGACCACTGATCAGTGGACCAAAGGCCATTGATCAGTGGCCATTCATAGAGAGTTGGGGAATGGCTGCAATCACGGCATTGTAAGATGGTGAAAGATGTACCTCTTCTCCCACTGAAAACGCTACGTCCAGATGAACAGAATCAACATTTTGGGAAAGGGATCAGCAGATTGAATTGAACAAAGGACTGATGAGCCGGAGCAATAATCCTGTTCAATATTTCTGATGATCTTATTCTCACTGGGTTAGATATATTGCAGCTATGCCAAGGCTACAGCTGGTGATCAAGAAGGTGAGGGTACACCATTTGAAAGATAAACGTTAGAGGAACAAGTTGTCCAATTCTTGAACACACAAATATTTGTTTAGAAAAGCGGCAAATGTCAAGTTGCTACACCCTGACTGATTTTCATCTAGGCATCAAAAACACAATACTTAATATTTTAAAAATTGAGCCTAAAAATGGTTAGAATTCTGCTGCTGCTTTTGGTAGCAATCATATGTAAAGATTTCTTACCTGTGTCCATATTACAGTGACTCCCTGACATGGGAGAGATATCTACATTGTAATTGTTGCTTCTGTGACATTTCTTCTTTGGCTTCAGCTCCTCATTGGTGGTCGATTCCATTTCTACGTGTTTAGTTCCTTGCTGATCTTTGGTGTCCACTACAGGAGAATTTTGAGAGAGGAACTGGTTAATGTTTGGGTTGGGTTCACTAGGCACTCCTATTTAGTAAAAGTCACCATAAAGGTGCTGGTCTCCTGTTAATACAAGTGGCTTACTGAAACAGTCTTCACTTTGCTCCTGTTTTATCAGTGGAGGCTCTGCTTCCTCCTGGACCAATCTGGAACGCCTTGGTGTTCCCCCGGACAAGCTGGAGGAGGTGGCTAGGGAGAGGGAGGTCTGGGCTTCTCTGCTTGGGCTGCTGCCCCTGCGACCCGGCCCCGGATAAGCGGAAGAAGATGGGATGGATGGCTCTGCTTCCTCTTGGACCAGTCTGGAGTTCCTCTCCTGGTTACAATGCTGGTCTATAAGAACCTCCTCTTTATTATTAATGACAAGTTGTTGTGGGAGATCTACAGAGACAAAAGGGACAAAACAAGGTTACTTGAATTGAATTGAATAATCCTTTAATTGTCCCACAAGGGGAAATTTTTAAGGCTGCCAGATGATCCGGCGCCATCATGAGCACCCCTCCGACCATTCATACAACAAACATTGGGAAGACAGGTCAGAGAGGTACGTAACAACACTGAAAATACACAATACATCAGGATGGACAAATAAAAAAAAAAAGCTCCTCCCATACTGAGCTGAGATGTTTGCATGTATGTGTATTGTATCCTTGTTGAGTTGAGGCACAGTCTCCTTTCACCCAGTCAAGCAAAAGTCAACAGTACTCAATCCAACACAGGTGTCCTTGAAGATGGGGCGAAGAGACAAAAACAGCTTTGATATCAGGGGGATGTTTTCCTTCGAGCCGGCCATGAAACTGCAGCTGGCTCCTAGGTGTCCGTATGAAGAATGTGATTTTTTCATTTAGTGCGAACAGCTGCATATAATTTTACAGTCGATCTAATGTCCGTCACTGGTCACCAGGTCTCTCAATTTCCCGCTGAAGAGCAGTGAGTTTCTCCAAGATCTTATCCATCCATGCGTTCATAGTCCGAGTGCTCACAAGACCCTGCAGTACGCTCGATAAGCGTACTATGACCTCCCACAGGACTGGTGAGCTTCTCATTTATGTTTTCCGTTTTGCGTTCAATGACCACAGACTGAATACTCACGGCTCTCCCCATTGAATCCATCACAGCAGCCAGGCTTGTGGGGGTTTGAACAGCACTAGCCACTTTCTTCAATTTATAATAAGCCAGGGACAAGCCAGCTCCGATCAGCAAGAGCCCTGTTGTCATGGTGCCGAAAAGGTAAATGTCCTCAATGGACAGTCCCGTCAGGCACAGGATCCTCCAATTCTTCCACCCATCCATCGTGTATCCGGCAGGGAGAGTCCCATGAGGACAGTGCAGCTCTCCCAAGCACAGACTTCTCGTCAAGAAGAGGGTGTCAATTGCATTCAGTGACCAGTTGATCAGATCCATAATGACTCTTTTAGGTTTTAGAGAACAGAGTTGTGAGTCTCTTCAGGGTGAGAAAAACGAATACACAGAAACTAAACAAAAGACATGAGAAGCTAAGCAGGAATGATAAGGGAGGGAAAGAAGTGCAACCACTTCCGTCAAGAGCCAAACGAGAATTAAGAGTATAATGGATAAGAATAAGATACTTGTGTGATGATAGCAAAACACTTATACTTACAACTCAAAAAGATTAAAGGAACACTGAAAAAGCATCACATCCCAATGTAAAAACAAAAAACAAATGATGAATATCTATACTGATAAGGAGTGGGTAAAGTGTTAGAAACGATGCCACATCAACCTTTAGAGGGTTGAATCCAAATGAAATGACTGATGGTGTCAGGCATCACTGAGCTCCTGGACAGTCTAAGGTGGAAGGCTAAAGCTATGCAGATAGGTCTTCACATCATCTCTGAACAGACAGAAGTCCATATAGTTCTCAGCAGAGTTGCCTGTGCATTGGATGCATGTGTTTGAGTATGCAGAGCCCATTTAGCATTACTAAGCGTTATGTGTGATGGAGAGCCCTGGATGGTAGCATAAATAACAAGAACTGGTGCTGATGTTACAGTCCTACCCCTTTAAGAGTTTAATGAACTCTTCAGGCACAATCACCCTCTCAGTCTCCACAAAACAACCAAGGCACTGCTGGGAAATGGGAGGAGTTGTTTGGACATTGCTGGTGTCAGCAAGCTCGCACTGAGGAAGGGAGAAAAAGAAATATTGTCATCAGACACCTGCATATTGCATTGCTGGGAAGACCTGCCATCAGCTAGCTGGAGCTTGTGGCCTGGCTGGAGAGCATAACTAGAGATGCTCATAAGTTGCTATCCAAAGCTGCAGCGGTATCGTTGAAGTACGTCAGCTGCACAACCTTTTTCCTTAAAGACTCCATGGAGGATCCCATTACTTCTGGTGGATAAAGTTAAGCAGGAGTTGGCCCATATAGAACAACTGGGGGTGATCAGCAGAATTGAGGAGCCAACTGAGTGGTGCTCAGGAATAGTGGTGGTACCATAGAAGACAGGAGACACGTGCATATTGTGTTGACCTTACACTCCTTAATGAGTCTGTGTGTCGATACTGCTATGGGTGGAGGAAACATTGGGCAGATTGGCTGCAGCCAGCATATTCAGTAATCTGGATGCAAACATGGGGTTTTGACAAATACCTCTGATGGAAGATCCAGCCAAATACACCACTTTCATCACACCGTTTGGGCACTACTATTTCAAGAGACTGCCCTTTGGGATTGCTTCAGAACCAGAACATTTCCAGAACAAAATGGTCACAGAGGTCACAGATGGCATGGAAGGTCTGATTTGCCACACTGACAATGTGCTGGTCTGGGACAGAACACAATAGGAGCATGACTCACCTACACTCTGTGCTGGGCAGGATCCAAAAAGCTGGCATCACCTTGAACATTGACAAGTATGATATCGCAAAACAGCAGGTGACATTTTTAGGTCATGTTCTGTCGGCCAGCGGTATCAGCCCTGACCCAAGCAAAACCCAGGCTGTGAGGGAGATGAATGAACCAGAAAGCGTGAGTGAGTTAAGAAGCTTTCTGGGAATGGTTAACCAGCCTTGAAAATGTATGGCACAGCTTGCTGAGAAAGATAAACCTCTAAGAGACTTGCTGTCTAAGAGAAACTGCTGGAGGTGGGACATTGACCAGGCTAAGCGTTCCTGGACTCGAAAGACGCGCTCACATCACCACCATGGCCCAATGGTTTGGGCCATTCAAACCGTGAATGGCCCAAACCATTCACGGTTTGGGCCATGTATGACCCAAACCGTGAATGCAAGGTGTCATCTTATGGCTTAGTGTTGCTTCAAAGATGGGATGAGGAGTGGCGACCTATGGAGGCCTATGCGTCACATAGGCAACACCGCAACAGAACAGAGAAAATTGCAGGTTGAAAAGGACCTGGGGCTTGTGAGAGGTTCTGCAACTTCCTCATCGGCAAACACTTCCAAATGGAGACGGATCATAAGCCACTGCTGAGTCTGCTGGAGGCACAAACACTGGATGTGCTCCCTCCCAGAATTCAACAATTTAGGATGCACCTCATACTTCTACTCAATTTCACATGTACCAGGCAAGCATTTGTGGACAGCTGACACAATCTCTATTGAAGTCAAAAGAAACATCTCATGACAAGTAGCTGTTAGAGAGCATTTATGTGGGCATGATAATGGACAACTGACAGCTAGCAATACTTACTTGCAGCTGAGGAGAGACAGTGTATGTGCTCGCGTGATGCAGCAATGTGGAAGGATGGTCCACAAATTTCAACAGCGAACCAGCGCTAAGACTGTACTGGGCAGAATGGGCATTCCTCACAGTGGTCTGCTGCTCAAAGGGGACAGGTTGGTTATACCTGCAACAATGACGAATGATGTGCTCACCAGGTTACGTGAAGGTCACCAAGGAGTGGTGAAGTGTAGAGAGCAGGCATGACTGCCAGTTTGGTGGTCAGGGTTAAGCCAGCAGCTAAACAAGCTTGTCCTCAACTCACTGACATGCTGCAAAAAGAGACAAAACCACACAGAACCACTGATACCACCACAGAATCCTGGGCGGCCATGGCAACAGTTAGGAGCTGATCTATTTATGCTGAGAGGGAAAACCTACCTGCATGTCACGGGATCCCCGAGCAGCTTGTAACAGATAATGGGCCACAGTTTTCAGGGGCAGCTTCTGAGACATTTGCAAAATCATACTGCTTTCACCACATCACAAGCATCCCGAAATATCCCCAAAGCTATGGCAAAGCCGATCGAGCAGTTAAGACTGTCAAAAATATATATCAAGGAAAGCTGCACAATGGCTACAGTCCAGCCCAACTTTTGATGGGGAGACGACTTCGGAACCAAGCAGTGTAATTAGTTAAGACGGCAGCTAGGGGGGGAGACTGGTGGGAGCAATCCCTGATGTGATGTTTGGCAGAGTAAGAGTGACCCAAATAACAGTTGACTATGAGTCATTACAGTGAACCAGTGTGTAATTTAACAACACAACAAAAAGTAGAAAGCAAAAAAGTACAGTGAGAATGAAAGTGGTGTACTGGTGAAAAAAAGATTTTGTGGGGTGACGAGCATCAAAGACCAAAATCATTTATGTACCATTTAAGAATATCTGTACACTGCCAGTTTCTTTGACTCACTGCTGAACTGAACACATCAATGTTTGTGGTTTTAGAGTTATGCAAAAAATTTGAAAAAAAGAAGTGGGTCATCAATATTTGGTCCATCTATACTATTAACACATAAATCCATACTTTGAATAGATACAATTAGGTACTATAAAACCTGGATTGTTTAGGGGTTGCTAATGACAAGGTTTATTTTTCTATTAATCACTATGGTTACACCTCCTTGTTTTGAGTTATACAAGGCTGACTCTGTGTGAGGGAACTGTTTAGTGGTGAGTGTTCTCTAAAGATGCGTGTGTGTGTCTCTGCTCTATGTTGGTTTGTGTATTGAATGTAGATTAAAAAATAAAAACTCTATGCCAATTAAACTGGCATTAATTGTTCTATGAGGGCATGTCTATTAAACGAGTGGAAAAAGAGAGTGAAAAGAAAGAATCAGAAAAAGACATTTGTAAGAATAGTAGACCCATGGAGAGGTGTTCTGTCCATTGAACACTGGGACTGGGAGTAAAACCTTGCATCGCTCTTTGGAATATCAGAGCCCCTTTTCGATAAGTACCTACTTGGATCAACTGTCCACGGATTGACTGGCTTTCTATTACAATCCAGTACAACTTAATGTGCGTGGTTGTTGTAATAGCAATGCTGCTGAGTGTACCGTAACGTAATTAGTATGCGATATGAACGCTACAACAAAGGTGGACATTGAGGCGATGATATACCTGCTGTTTGGTCTGTGGCTGTTCATCAGACTCGGGGCCCACAGTATTGGTTTTTGTAGCCATTTTCCTCGTTGCTGGGTTTCAAAGACGGTGTTTTTTTCCATTATCATGAACGTGATGCTCTCATGACTAGTGACGAGTGACACCACTTACCAGCCAATCAGTGGCATGCAGTCTGACAGTGTAGCATTTTAGTGCCTGCTCGGATTGCTTAGATCCTCAGCCAAGTAGGTACTACAAAAAATACCTGGTACCAGTTGCTATAACCTAATGAAAACCGTGGGGAGTCAATCCGAGGAGGTACTAATGGAAAAGGGGCTTAGTTGTTGTCACTTTAGTCAATTACTCTCAGTTTCTGACTTCAGGTCTTCACCACTTTTTTAAAGTGTTCACATTTGGCCATAACTGAAGCTGATGGTTTTCACTGTATCCTCTGGGAGTTTCAGGAGGAGTTACACATTAAAAAATGCATAGAAACACTGAAAATGCCTTTTTGGCTCAACTCTTCAGTGTTACACCTGGGCTGTGTCCAAACTGAGGGGCTGCATCCTTCAAAGAACGCATTTGAAATAGGGCTGGGACAACGCGTCAACGTAATCTATTACGTCGATGCGTAAAATATGTCGACGTAAAAAAAATTTGCGTCGATGCGTTGTGACTTTCAAAAAAACACATGGCAGTAGCGGTAACATGTCGACTTAAACCACTCCTACCGAACACGCAGTTCTACAGTATGGGGATATTTTAACTGAAAAGGAAGTGATTCAGTCGTTTGCCGGCTTTGTAAGGTGGAAATGGCCTATCATAAAAGCACGACGTATATGCACCAGCACCTCAAACGACGACATCCAGGAGCAGCTTCTGAAAAGGACAAACCACCGCAAGTTTTCAACTTTTTTACTAACGCTGGTTTTTACCCTTTAATTCATCCAGACACCCCCCACGTTGACATACACTCACTCATAGACAGAGATAAACACCCAAACTCTGTAAATGCAAAACTAATTTAAGCTGCTTAGCAGTAACATATATCATTAGATTAATCGATGCATCGAAAAATTAATCGCTAGATTCATCGATTAGGAAAATAATCGTTTTGCCCAGCCCTAATTTGAAAGCAGATTACGTGGGCCAAAGCGACAAAGGCTGTCCAAAATCAAAGGCTCTTCCAAACAAACTTTTCTCTGTATATAAAAGAAAGGTTGGGTTTATCGTTTGTGGCCCCACCCTATCCCAAGATAATAATAAAAAAATAACTAAACTAAAGCAGACAGTTCACATTTAAAGCCGAAAGTACTGTATATTTGCAGGGACCACACATTTGACCAGTGAACTTTGGTAAGAAAAAGGACCAACTTAACCATGCTGTGCAGAGGTTTCAGTTCAATGAGCTCTCATCCTGTACAGAGCAACCAATAACAAGACTGACAGTAAATGGAGAAACACTGTCCCTGTCCCTGTTCTGTTTTTGTCATGCTTATATCATACAATCTGAATATTTCTGAAGGATTCAATGTCCCGTTTCCCCTTTCTCTTAGAGTTTGGTTTTGCTTAAAATATATAAAATAAATTCATGTGGTTATAACTCAAAACTGTGTTTTCATCTTGCAAGTTAACTGATACTTGATAAATGTTTGCTGCTATTTTTTGTTAATTGCCATGTTTGACTTCCCTCTGCAAGCGTCCAGCTGCAAGGGGAGAGATGAAGGGCTGCAACGATTCATCAAGCAATTAAAAAAAAGAAATAATCCTGCAGAGGTAAATTCATGTAAAGGTCATTTTTATGCCCTAGTTTAGATTGCATATAGACCTTATTTTATTTGACTTTGACCGATTATTTATATTTTTTACATTTTAGAAAATGTTTTGTTTCCATGTTTTTATTAAATATTGCATGTACATACAAAAGGTTTA
>VURO01039974.1:12684-39537 GCA_015108175.1 Pelvicachromis taeniatus
AAAAAGGTGTTTCCCCCCCCCCCCCCCCCCCAAATATTGATGTTGTATGTAGTTAAAATTTAAAATATTGCAATTTCTAAACTGAAACCAATGAGTTCATTCTGACAGACCAGTTTTTTTCCTCTTTTGAATATTTATAACTGCTCATTAATATGACAAAAGTATTTCTTATCAGATTATTCAATTAATTGATGGTTTCAACATTAGATTACTCGATTACTGAAATAATCGATAGCTGCGGCCTAATCTATATAATGCAGGAAGTTAACATTAGTGTTGGCTAAAGAGACTCAGCCCATGTTCTCCCAGATTCATCACATGACAATGACACATCTCAATTTTCTCCAATAAAAGTCAAACAAATAACATAAAATAAAGATTTTCTCCATTTCTGTCGAACATGTTTGTCACCAAGGGTGTAACGGTTACTGTCAAGGTTGCTAGGCAACAGGAGGCGCGCGCCGAAAGCTAGACCGTTAACTTCCGGTCTTCCCGGCCTTTGCGCACCGGTAGGCCGGGTCCTTCAAAGGATGCAGCCCTGAATTTGAACACACCCCAAACCTCACTTTGCCCATCACTAATGCTTACCTAAGAATCACATCACAGACGTGAGCATGCTCGGTAGCGCCGTCGATCAGCTCACCAGTAAACACATAGCAGTACAACGTTGGGTTCATTAACACCATTGCAGTGTTACCTACCAACTCTGTGTAACTTTATTTTAGGGAACTTCAAAGTGATGTCCTGCAGTCTGCGCTGATGGATCTCGGCCTCATTCTGGACCATCGTTTTAACAAAGACTCCGAATATCTCTTCAGCAGCAGCCGTTAGCCTCTCACTAACAAACTCTCTCAAATACTCAACGGAACACATCGTTACTTTTAACAGCTCAAATATGTATCTGCTATACGCGAACGCAACCGTTTTCCAGCTTCAACAAACGGCTAACTTAGACGTAGCGCCAGGACTTCAGGGTCCTCTGTGTGTTACATTATAAAGTTCCGGCTATAAAAGCGGGTTATCTTTTTGTTCCGTCATCCGTGTTTGCGTCTCAATAATTGTCCGAAAGCGATGTCTTTTTCCTAACCACTTTTCTTTGACCTCGAAGGAAAAAGTCATGATGTCAAGGAAATATGTGTAAAAGAATTGATTTGTATTGACTTAGAAGAAAGAGAATGTACAATGTCCAGAAGACAGATTACAAAATGTTCTATTTTATGAAGATCATGTAAGCAGCTTGTAAGAAAGTATCAAAATAACAAAATATCAATATCACATTACATGAACTGAGACGATGGTCTGATACTCCCCCACGACAAATGAAAGTCCTCATTTGAAAATTGGATTTTGTATTTTACTTGGCTTATCTTTGTTTGATAATCTTAATCATGAAAGTATGACAAATAAGCAAAAAATAAAGAAAGAAAAAGATGGAAGCAATAAAAATGTATAACAATCATACCATTTTATGATTGTGTTAGACGGCGTGCGATAATTTCATATGCCAGTTATTAATGACCTGTTGGTATGTTGGAGCCAATCTTAAGCCCTGCTGAAGCATGCAGGCAAGGGTGGGGTTTTATTTTAATGGGCACACCATGCGGCCAATCACATGCAAATACATAGTGGGATAATTCCATTGTGTAAAAGAAGGAAGGGGGGCAGGTTTCCAAAGAGGGTACGTATAGTGGTATAGGCCAGGTACACAGGTTCACTGCATTGCAAAGACACTGCAAAGCTGAGTTCAGGATTAGGAAGAAATACCCATTTTTATTTAAGCCATTTTCCATTGTGGAGGACAAAAGGTTTCAAACTTGTGCAGACCTTAAATCTCATGTGTGTTCTCCCTAGTAGTAGTTAATGCATAAAAATAATTATTTTAGGGAAACACTGGAGAAAAGAAATGCTTCCTTCAAAAAGACTACATTTATATTGAATAATACATAAAATAAATATATACAAAGTATCTTTGAATGGCAGAGATGCAGTCTAATTTCTGCTTTTCAATACTGAAGAAATGTAAACTTTCACAAATTATGCCAAATTCATAATGCTTAGCTGTCTCTAATAAAACCTCTAACTTTTTAAAAAACTGAAACATTTCTATCAAAATTTCTATTTTTTTTTTCACAATTACAAAAAACAATTAAAGCTGCAAGCAGCATTGAGAGGGCCCTCGCACCCTAGTGTGTCGAGCCACGCTCAACACCTACACTCAGCAGGTCCGATCTGATGTCACACTGACAGAATTCATGCGTAGAACCACGAGCTAAAATTTCATCTTGTTAAGTGATGATGGTAGTCTACCTTACATTTCCTCTTCCCACTCGGTTACGCTCTAACCATTATTGACAGCAGTTTACTCCTTTTTGGCGAGTGATTGCAACTCCACTTACCGCCATGACCACGCCATTTCGCGAAACGTAAAAAGCTTTGCAATTTAACATCACAAAGATCTTTAGATTCCACACTCCAAAGATCATGTTGATGTGATGAAATCCCTACAAGGAGTTTGTTAAAGCACGAGGCCTGAAAACAGGAAAAAAACTCAAAACAATGGCTGACTTCCTGTTGGGTATGGGATATTGCTCCAAGAGACTTTTTGTACATCTTGAAATCTTGCATAAGCTTACCACTTTTCAGACTCATAGATGAAACACAGGGCAGGGGCTGGTGTTTTGAAATGTTGTAGGGGGCGCTGTGGTGCCATTTTGCAATATTTGATAAAAACGACCAAAAAACAAGAAAGCTGTCCTCACATTGGAGGTGTGGGGCAAATATCAAGGCTGTGTCCCAATTCAGAGGCTGCATGCTCAAGAGGCCGCATTTTTGAACCAGTAAACTCAGCCTGACAGACAAAACACTTCATGGTGGAGAATTAACCTTCAAGCCCTAACGAAGCAACCTTGTCCTTACTTCAGCAAATCTGGGACTTTTGTTTGACTTTGCCAACATCTATATTGCACACAGTGGTTTGGATGAATGTGTACATGTTGAACATTTAGACTTGCATGGTCTTGCATGGTCTGGCATTCTTGTCAAGAATAATGAAGAACTGGTGGACGTCATTCTTTTTCACCCCAACAGCCAGGAGATAGGGTTGAGTGCTGGTAGTGATGGCATCAAGGTGCTCTTGGATATTTGTTTCAGTCGGAAAAGACAAATACAGACAGGCAATAAGAATCAAGTGTTTCTTGAACTGGTAATTCATTCCATAAAAATAGAAAAACACAAACCTTCTTGAAGACTACAAGATGCCTTTCTGCTTGAGAAGCTGACACCTTTCCTGGTCTCTTCCGACCCTGACCAGATGGTGGAATCAGATGTAATAGCAACAGAATTGCTGAGAGGTCAATGTCCTAGCCTAAAAAAATATTTGTTTTTAATAAAGTTGAATTGTCATCATCATCATCAATAGCAAATTTCAATGCATCTGCATTGACAAAATGTTTGAGTAGAACCAAAATACAAAAAGGACAGCTGTTCTGTGACAAATATTATATATCCTGTGAATGTGCTAATCAAAGAAATAACAGCTCACCAATGTCAGCATTTACTTCAGTGGTATCCTCGGGAGAGTCAGCTGCCAGCAAGAGTTCTTCCAGGTCACTGGTAGAAGGAAGCTTTCTGCTTTGTTGGATAAGCTGTCTTCTGAATGTTGTTGGCCACCTCTCCAGCAACCTGCCTGATGCATCCTGACCAAACATCAGTACAAAATCCTGTTCGATCTGTAACAGGAATAGAGAATAGAGAATTATCTGTGCTATCTACAAAATATTAAAGTGTGTTTACATTGTTAAAGTAATGAAAAATATTCACCAAGCCTTTGATATCTTTGAAACATGGAAAAACAGACAGTATGTTGCTTGACAGCAGGGGGTCAAGGACCATGTTGTGACGATAAACAAATGTCAACTTCATCTTCTTCTTGACGGTGTCTTCATCAGCTGAATGTTTCATCAGAGCAATTGCTTCCTTGCACTCATCCTCACTCAGCACCTTGTCTGTAACAAACTGCAACTCTCGTCTGACAGTTGATCCACCACACTGGTCTTCACCCGATGATCCATCTCCTGGTGCGAGACAATATGAAATACAGCTTTATCAAAACTAATAACAACTGTAATTTCTTATAGTCAGTGCTCTTCATTGACCTACAGTAAACAGAAAATGTGAATATTAAACTACCATGACCTGGATGACTGAGAACCGACACAGATATGTGTCAGTTGCATTCTACAGTACAATATGCTTGCCCGTCAAATCTTTAGATAAACCTCATTAGATCCCTGTTTCCCTTCAGCCTGCAGTTTTCATGGCACAGATTCAACAAGGTGAGAAGAATATAACTGACACCTTTGTGGGGGAGGAGGGGTGGGATGGGGGGTGTGGGGTGAGGGGTGGGAGTGAAGGGTGATGGGGTGTGTGTGCACGTTCATGCACGCGCACTCTCATGAATAAACTGACACTTCTCGTCTGTGTACTGCGCATGCGTAGCCTTCTTGTCTGTACTGCGCATACGCAGCCTTCTCCTACTGGGCGTGCTTTCTAAACCAGTAGCTATATATTGGAACAAAAAGAGGCCGTTTTCATCCCATTTTGCAAGATTTTCCTATCTCCAACCATGACAACCATGCAAACGAGCTCCAATGTCCTAGGTATGTCTGTAGATACCCGACTGACAGGAGTCCATGAAGAGTCTACAGAGACTGACTTTAGTTTTGTGCTTCTCGGTATGTGCGGGTATGTTATTTGTTTAGGAAATTAGAGAAGTTAAAAAACTGTCAAATAACCCTACTACTTTATGTTCTATTAAGGCCTGGACGTCCATCCGTGTTTTAGAGGGCCGGGCCCATCTGACATCCTCCTTGGCTCGTATTATAAATGACCCCTATTTTTTACCTGGGTGTCCAAATCGGGGCTTTTTGGCCTGGTCTAAACCTGGGGTTGACTAATTTGGGAGACTTCTTTGAAGACCGGGCTCTTCTCTCTTTTCAGCAGCTCCAGCAACGTGCTGGCCTCCATAACAGGGAATTTTTTAGATATCTGCAACTCAGACACTTTATAGCCAATGACACCACTTTAATGGTGGACCCTAGTAGATCTGCAGTGGAAGATGCCTTATTCTCCTCAGAATCTGGACATTCTGTCAGTTCCCTATATAAGACTCTCAACTCTAGCTCAGTCCCACGCTCCATGGCTGTCAAACAGGCCTGGGAAAGAGACCTTGGTAATTTTATACATTTTAAGGATTGGCAAGAGATTTGGGCCTGTGCCAATTAGATATCTGTATGTAACTGGTCTAAATCGATTCAGTTAAAAATTATTAATCGGGCATATATCACACCAGTTATTAAAAACAAAATAGATACTAATTCTTCCTCTCTATGCTGGAAGCGTAATGTGGAGGAGGGAAAGTTTCTGCATTGTTTTTGGTCATGTGTAAAAATTCAACAGTTCTGGTCAGACGTTGCAAAGGCTCTTTCAAATATTTTTAACTTTGTCGTTCCCTTGGATCCTCTATGCTTTTTATTGGGAATAATAGACAATCTGGCTGTCAAAGGCAAGCACAAAAGACTGTTTCAGCTGCTGTCCTTTGTGGCCAGGAAGAATATTTTGCTCCTTTGGGGCACGACAGCAATTCCAACTGAGAAATCCTGGCACAACACTATTAATGTGCCCAAAGCCATGACCTCCGACTTGGCAAAGTTAATCTTATATCCTGAAAATACCCCAAAGGATGAAATCACATCAACAAGACAAGGAAGAGAGGTTTCAGGTCGTGACAAAAAGACCAAAACATCATCTGCATATAAGGAAATTTGATGTACCTTCTCTTTGAAAGGAATACCAAAAATTGACGCGTCCTGTCTTATAGCCTGGACCAATGGTTCTATAGCTATATCAAACAGTAGGGGGCTGAGATGGTCTCCCTGCCTATTTCCTCAATAAAGGGAAAAGTTATTGGAGCGCATCCCATTGGTTATAACTGCTGCGACTGGTGAGTTATAAAGGACTTTTACCCAATTCACGAAAATTTCATCCAGTCCAAATTCCTCTATAAAAAATAAATACGACCATTCCACACGGTCAAACGCTTTTTCTGCATCCAGAGAGAGTACAAGAGCTGGTGCATCTGCGTTTTGTGAGCGATTAATAACATTAAGAAGTCTCCTCATATATCGGAAGACTTGCGGCCTTTAACAAAACCTGTTTGGTCCTCTCCAATTATAAAAGGAAGTAGCTTCTCCAACTGTAGAGCTAATATCTTAGAAAGTAGTTTTAAATCTGAGTTTAACAAAGCAATAGGCCTATATGAAGTACTTTTATCTGGGGGTTTAACCTTTTTAAGAATAACAGAAATATTGGCCTCTCTAAGGGACTGGGGCAAAATACCATTTAAAAAGGAGTGATTGAGCATTGCTAAAAGTGGGTCAAAAACTCTCAGTCTCCCTTTTTAAAACAAAATATCATCATATAACACTTTGCCCAATCTCAAACGAGCTCCTGTTATGAGCGACTGTGATGATAAATTCTAGCTCGTCCAAAGATATAGAGTCGTCATTGCTTTGAAGTACCTGCATGATTTCCTCAAGGAATAAATCTGTATTATAATCATCATCTGACTGTAACACCCATTGCACGTCACTGGGTAGGGACGGCCCTCTTAGCACAACATTTAACATGCTTCTGGGTGGGGTACTATCTAAGGCCTTGTCAATTAAACTACCCAAACTCTCTCTTACCCTGCCAGGAACCTGGTCTAGATCATCCATATTGATCTCGCTGAAATCAACACGCTGACGCAGATCTCTGGCATTAAAAGCAGGTATATCCCTACTCCTAACTCCACCACAGCCGCCACCCCTCTGCACAATGTCACCTTCATTCGGTATATCTACATGACCAAATGCATCAAAATGCACAGCAGTGGGGGCTGATGCAATAGTATCACTAGGAGGTGTGAGGAGGTCATCAAATGTCAAAATGTCAATATGGCCAGCAGGGGGAGATGAAGCACCAGTAGTAGCATCAGCGTTATCTATTACATCAAAATGCCCTGCAGAGGGAGTTGATGCAATAGTATCAGCATTGTGTATTAAACTGAAAATATCACTAGCAGGTGTGAGGAGGTCATCAAATGTCAAAATGGCAATATGACTAGCAGGCTTTACAAAGTTAACACTGTCAAGTGCATCATACCGGTCTGTAGTGGGTGTAAGAAGCTCATCAATGTCAAAAGGTCTGGCATAAGGCTGGCTAACATCAATATCACCAATTGCATCAAACCACTCTGCGGAGGATGTTAGATTACATATACTGCCATCGCAAACATCAACTGGAGAAGGATTACAATTAAGACCACTATCACCACCTGCAGCGTCAGAAACAGCAGAGTTAGATGTGGGTGCGCACCTGTGGACAGCATTGTGTGTTTTTTCTATATCATGTGCAAAAAGGAATATCTTATTCAAGACTAATTAATATGTACAGTCATAATCTTGTTTGTAATGATGCAATGGTTTGTCATTTTGTTAACAAAATAAGTCCTGTTTCTGTATGTTTTGAAAATAACTTTGATTGATTGTGTGCAGTGCGGATACTGATTTATGTAACAAATGGTAATAAAGATAATAAAAGAGAAGTTTGTTTCGTCTCATTTCATTTCACATTTATTTCTTGGTAAGCAATATTTATAAAAACATAATTATCATGTTAGAGAAGTAAATAAAAACAAATAACTATATTCCAATAAGTTCAAGTAATGGGTCAGGAAAAACAACATCAAAACAACAAGCTTGAAGCAGTAATTATAAAAACAAACATTGAGTTCAATAGTTAATAAAAAGGAAAAACATGAGGTCAAACTTATCTTTTCTAAAATAATCAAAAATCTAACCAGCTGCATCTACTCTGTCTTGATTTTTTATGGGCACCAAATATGGTCTGATCACTCAGAGAACGTTTCATGTCTGTCATAGGCGGCAAACCATGTCTTTCTTCTGATTGCTTTGTTTACGCAAATCTGTATGAAGTTTTTTCATTTCAGCAGGTTAGATGAAACATTCATGAGTCACACCACTGTGCACGAGGTGTTCTCCACAGAATTTACACACAGGGTCACTTTTCCATCACTGTATTTAATTGAATAGACATACCCGCACATACCGCAAAACACAAAACTAAAGTCAGTCTTTGTAGACTCTTTGTGGACTCCTGTCGGTCGGGTATCTACAGACGTACCAAGGATGTGTGAGCTCGTTTGGAAGTCCTGCATGGTTGTCATGGTTGGAGATAGGAAAATCATGCTGCGAAAGTGTTGACTGTATCCTTGAAAATCGGGATGAAAGCGGCCTCTAGAAAGCATGCCCAATAGGAGAAGGCTGCGCAAGCGCAGTACACAGACAAGAAGACTGCGCATGCGCAGTACAAATCCGGAAGTGTCAGTTTATTCATGAGATTGCGCGTGCATGAACATGCAATATTCTGCACTGGACACAAATATTTAAAATAAAATAAATTATGCGTATGTGTGTATGTATGTATCTTTTAGATAAAAGCATTGTGACGTTCACATGTAATTCATCATTTCTTTCCAATCTATTTATGTAGCACTACCTATAGTACAGATTTTCAATTTTACATGCAAAATCTAGGTACATCACTCTATGCCAACATGCTTTCTTATATATATATATATTTGACCAAATTTCAAGGTTGTAAGGAACCAGTGCCCTTTTTGTTTTCAGGAAACAAGCAGTACAACACAACTATGAACGCATGCAAATGGAGGCTTGAAATATACTGCAGACTAATGAGCAGAAAAAGACACAGCTGGCGAAAAATAAGGATGGGGTGAAACTAATCAAATGATAACAAGAAAAGGAAAGTAGAATGGTACGGCCCAGGGGAGGGCCGGGCTGTGTGTGGACTCGAATACAGACAGACAGAAGCAGAATCGACGTGAGTACAGTGCCTTTATTTACAGTGACTGACTTTCAGAGTAAGGGAGCTATAGTGATATGGAGACATATCATATGTGGCATTTAAGTAGAAGTCAGCTGTGTGGCAAAACGTAGACGTGCATTAGTTTACGGTTTGCAGGTGTGAATGGCTTTAGAGGTGGGTGTCCAGGTGATCCAAGTGATTGGTGAGTCCAGAGTGAGTATTTACTGTTGAACAGCGAGGGCAGGCAGGTAGGCAGGTGGGATGTAACCAGTAGAAGAGTGCCCACCAGAACAACCAGACTGCTGAAGAAAAAGGGATCCTCCGCGAGTTCACTGCGAAGCGGAGAAACCAGCTAGATGAATACAGGCAGAAAAACGCTATGACAAAATGCTCTAACTATGATGGCCTTCACTAACGAGAGTTAGCAGACGATCTGGCAGATGTCTGATGTGAGTGCTGATCTTAAATACCAGTGACTTGATTGTAGTCAGGTGTGAAGGCTGACTGGAGTTCCCGCCCGGAGGTGGAGCCCAGCAGTGAGCAAAAATCCCACACTCACCCAGACCATGACAGTACCCCCTCCTCAAGGATCGCCCCCTGGCGATCGAGCTGTCCCGTGACGAGACCTGAAAAAATCAGAGATGAGAGCTGGGTCCAGGATCAGAGACAGAGAAACCCATGAGCACTCCTCCGGCCCATACCCCTCCCAGTCCACTAGAACCTGCCAGTCCCTGCCCCTCCACCGTACATCCAGGATGCGCCGGACCGTGTAGGCCGGATGCCCATTGATGAGCCTGGCGGGATGAAGGGGGGTCGGAAGGAGGGCACAGAGGGCTAGTCACCACCGGTTTAATCTGAGAAACATGGAATGTCAGATCCGCAGTGAAGCGTGAAGGGACGAGTCTGACCGCTGCGGGGCCCACCAACTTATCAATCTCAAAGGGCCCAATAAAGCGGGGAGACAGCTTGCGAGAGGCCACCTGAAGAGGGACGTCCTTAGTCGCCAGCCACACCTTTTGCCCTGGAGTGTAGGTGGGAGCTGCCGTGCACCGCCGATCGGCATAGTGGTGTTGGCGGGATGCAGTGTGCAGTAGTGCCTTGCGTGTTCGCGTCCAGGTCTGGTGGCAGCGCTGCAGATGATGTTGGACAGATGGCACGGCAAGTTCTGCTTCTTGCTCAGGGAACAGAGGTGGCTGATAACCCAAGGATGCTTCAAAGGGGGAAAGCCCTGTGGCAGAAGTGGTCCTATCTTGGCCAGGGTACCCTGCAAACTTGGCAGTATGAATCCAGTCCAAAACCTTGGAGCGAGCTGCTGTAGGTACATAGTGTCTGTTTGCTGGGCCCGGATCGGATTCTGCTTGGAGCGTTTGTTGAATGATGGAGTCAATCTCCCATGTGACTGCTCCTATGCAGCTGTTGGCAGGGAGTATGGGAGGTGCTTCTGATTGATCCGAGGTGGCTTCAAACTGGCGAGAGAGTGCATCTGGCTTCTTTTCCCGGGTACCTGGGCAATATGAGATTGAAAAGTTGAAATGGGCAAAAAACAATGACCAATGGGCCTGACGTGCATATAGTCTTTTAGCATTTCGTAGGTATGTGAGATTCTTATGATCAGTCCAGACTATGAATGGGTGCTATGCCCCCTCCAGCAGGTGCCGCCATTCCTCCAGTGCGAGTTTTAGGTCCAGCAGTTCATGGTCCCCAACATCGTAATTCCTCTCTGCTGGAGACAAGCGGCAGGAGAGGAAAGCGCAGGGTTGTAATTTCTCTGACGGACCGGTATGTTGGGACAACACCGCCCCCAACCCAATATCTGAAGCGTCCACCTTTGCTATGAACGGTTTGCTGGAATCGGGTTGGATTAATATGGGAGCAGTGGTAAACAAGTGTTTTAGTTCATCAAAAGCTTTGGCGGCCTCAGGAGGCCAGGTGAACGGGTGCTTGGTGGAGGTGAGGCGTGTTAGAGGTGCAGCTACCTGGCTGTAGTTTTTGATGAATCGCCTGTAAAAGTTGACGAAGCCCAGGAATCTTTGGGGTGGTTTCCGAGACGTGGGTAAGTTTGTTTCTAATGTAAGGGATGTTACTGTGTTTGTATTGTGATATAGCTGTAAACTGCATCCATGTACTATTTTTAGTTTAGACATGTGTGTCACTCAAGTTGGCAGCACCCCATGACAAACAGACCGAATGTTTAAGTGTTCTCAGGAGTTTGCACCCTTGGCAAGCAGAGTGAGGAATGTGATGTCATGTGATCTGATGTTATATTTTATTCAATTTAACTGTGAAGCACCTTGAGGCAGTTTAAAACACCCTTTTTGTTTTATTTAAACGATGACTGTATATCTCAGAATTACTTATTTTTTAATTTACCTGATTTAATTTAAGTTCATTTGTTGTTATTGTAGTTGTAGTATTCACGGTGCTCAGTGATGTCCAGAGAAGGAGCCTATGTGTTTGATGAGGAAATAAATGGCTACACCCGTTAGAGACTACAGCAGGTATGACAAATACCTTTCTTCTGAGACAGCATTTAATGACAGAAAGTAGCAGAAGTCGAGAGCCAAGATGAATAATCAAGTGAAAATACACATGACTTGTACAGTGACAAAAATCAGAAATAGATGGCCAAGCAGGGGAGGCAGCTAATGTTTAATGGATGTGGAACCTGAAAATTTGAGCAGCATTTAATTATTCAGATGATATGACGAGCTGAAGCTGAAACAGCGATGGCTGAATTATATACAGACCCGGGGAATCCAGGTCTGTATATCCAAACCTACTCAGTCCTTTGCTATTCAAGGTTTTTGAATAGCAGAGTGACTTGAGCCAAATTTCCCCATTTTGCATTGGTTACAAATAAGAAATGTGTGGTCTACTGAGCTGAAGTGCTTACAAGGTCGAGATGCAATTCATGAGAAAATGACATTTGAATGTACTCCCTTTTGAATAAGTTTCTGGAAGTGCTGCGACCTTACAGAGGAAGCTGCGAAGGATTAAATGCAGTTGTTTTTGCAGAATCGCTGCAGATTTTTACTCTAGATGAACATGAGTGATCGGACTGGGAATTTGAGTTTGGTAACACGGGGTTAGCAACTGAAGCAAGTGTTGAACTCAACCAATATTTTGACAGGAGAAAAAATTCCAACCAAAATTAAGAAGATGACTAGATAGGTGACTAATCATTGCCGCATGCTCCGGGTAAACTGAGTGGAATTCCAGAGGAGCCAAGATTCTCTGAGATGTGAAACCCTGGACAGAAAAGGATCTGAGGATTTCTTTTTTTGTGAATTGCATACAGTATTGCATACAGTTCCTGTGTGCAAACTTAAGACTAAGCCAGGGGAGAGAAATCTGCGTGCTGTTGCGTTGACCAAAACTAGGAGACAGAAAGTCAAGGTTTGCAGCTGAAAACAGAAACCAGCTCCTGTAACTGCATGGTGCTGACTGGCATTGCTGAGCCAGATGCAATGCAATGCAGAATCTGGGGACAACAGTGATGACGGGGTCGTAGATGATGCTGTGTACAATCGAAATGTTTGAAAAAGCAGCTAGTAGCACAAAAGTGACAAAGAAAAGTGACACATGCACGACGGCATCTGCAAAAGAGAATAACAGATGTGCAATGAGATTTAAAGTATGTGGCATGAAGGCTGATTGATGATTGGAATAGAGCAGTGACTCTCACAATCATCTTGACAGCATGGGAAAGTGGAAGTGATGTAAAGCTTAGATTAGCCACCAACGCCTAGGAAGACAGATTTGTGACTATTGAACCTACGCGTAAGTGTAATAATATTGGAAATGAGAACTGCAGCAAAGCAATCGAGAAAACCTGTAAAAGGTACTTGTAGTTAATTGTATATAGTTTGGACATTTTATATACGCTTATCCTCACAGAGGTGGATTACATTGTTGGAGTCTCTTCAGACTTTTTTTTATGAGGTTTGAGGTCTGGGAGGGAAGAGCAATATGGTTTCAATGTGTTTACGTTCTTGCATTGTAGAGATTTGTCTGCTAGATTATGAGTACTGCCAAAACCTAGCTGACCTAGAGCTCAATACTGTGCTTTAGTGCCTTCTGTGTTGATAAGCTTTTATAGTTTAACCACCTAATCAATAACATCACTCTGCTTATCAATGATAAGCTACATTTCTACTCAAGAAGTGAAGTGTGTCCAGATTATCAGCTACACTACTGACCTTGAACATTAATGGCAGACACATTTGGGATCCTTGCCAAACTGCTGCTTACTGCATGAACAGATTAGGAACTGAGTACTCTATTAGATTAGAAAAGGCCAATACAAATACATCATGCTATTTATGTAGCTCTATCTGTAAATGGTATGATCAAAAATTGTCTGTTTTTAAGTACATATATGTGAACAGGTGGTAAATGTGTGTGTTTCTCACCCCCAGGCCCTCTGACAGAGTCATGGAAGTTTGAGGGTTCTGTGCAGCATCTCAGCTGTACTGAAGTCTTCTGGCCTATGTGGTCTGCACTTAGGTCCACAAACCACTTGGTGTTGATGTTGTGTTAAATGTTTTTTTCAGTATTGTGGCCTTGTGGCAAGAGCCATTATTTGCCAGTTTCTAGAGCCTCAAGTATGGACATCTACCGTAATTTCCGGACTATAACTTTTTGCACGAGCTTTGAACCCTGCGGCTTATTGTCTGAGTAATGACAGTGCCCTAACACATTTAAGGTTTTTAAGTTTACACTGTTGTTCACTTTGCACAACTTTGTATGTTTCTGTTTGATTCAGAGAGGAGATCACTTGCTGTATGATTCCAGCGCGTGTACTAGCACAGTGGCTGTGCAGTAAGACCAAAGTGAGTTAGTGATTTTCTCCCTTAAAAATGCACAAGTTCAAAAGAGTTTACAGTGCAATTTTTTGACAGTTGAACTGTGAATTGTGGGATGTAAACAATGTGTTCTTTTGTTTTGTTTTCTTTTTGTGCATTTGTGTCTTGACAGGTCACTACTGTTGTCTATACTGACTGAGTTTTAATATGTACAGTACTTTGATGTTACTGTTGTCTCAGACCCCGAAAGACAGTTTTAGGCTGAGCCAGTGGAATAGTTAAACTTTAAAAGTTACACTGAAAACTATAAGATTAAAGCTTATACCCTAAGTGCAGTAGGGGAATAAAAAACCCCACAAAAAAAGTATTTTCTGTGTCCTGTCTCATTTCATGACCGGGCCACACGGGTAAAGAAGTGAATAGGAGTGGATTGAAGAGAATTATCAGGTGAGTTGTTCAAGAGCCAAGAACCACTCCTGGAGAGCTACAAAAAGACCTGGAACCAGTAGGTACTGTTGTTTTAAGGAAACAGTACTCAACTGCCGTGGCCTGTATGCATGCTCACATGCAAGAAGCCATTGTTGAAGAAAAAGCATGTTGAAGTACAAGTTTGCTGAACAACATTTAAACAAACCTGTGACTCTTTGGAGAATACACACCATGTGTCCATTGACAGAACTCAGGATCACAGTTTATAGAAGGGGCCCACAGATCCTTTATGATTAGAAGACGCTTTGTGTGGAAGAATAAGGAAAATCACACCTGAGCAATGCATGCAGCTAGTTTCTCCTGACAGGAGGCATCTTGAAGCTGTCATCACAGGCTTTAGTACAAAGTATCAAATACGTTTCATTAAGCATGATTTCTTTGAATGAGCAGATAAGATGGGTTGTTACTGATATCTGGTGAGGATTTCATGGTCAATAGCACCTATAGGATTGCATTGACTTAGAAATTTGGTGATGTGTTTAATAGTTATTGTATCCACTGTGTGTAAATATATATATATAGTTATCATAAAGACAAATGGTCTTACATGGACATTACTGTAAAATTTATTATCACTGGATTACATTGAATTCAATTAAGTATTGTATATAGATCAGTATTGTGATAGATGTAGGTCTGAGTAACGTTGTTAGTATTGGAATGAATGATGGCATAGCCTGCCTAAAGGGGCACCATCACTAGGAGAATCCATGAGTTATATAAGAAATATTTAAGCTGCTACTTGGTAAAGGTAATACTGCTGTTAAAAAGCACCAAATATTATTTCACTTTTGTTCGTATGGCAATACAAACAAAAATAAATAAAAGTGCACAATACACCACTTTTGAATTAGTTATTGAATTTTGTGCATGTGATCAATAGTGATTAATAATTAGACACTCTGGTCAAGTTAACACATTATCACATTAAAAACATGAATTAATTAATGCCCAAAGTTATTTTATCACTCATTATATAATAACAAGAGTTTCACTGCATTACTAGAGTTTATCTGGAGGTTCAAGGTCATGCAGACAGAATGGTCAATTAAAGGGAGGTGTTTGTTTATAGCATCTTAGTGACTATCATTTATTTTCTTTTTTCGCTTGACCTTTTTATCTCTCTCTCTCTTTATCTCTCTCTCTCTATTACCTTTTCTCTCTGCTGGCTTTCCTTTTACACCTTAAAGGTATTTTCCGGTTAAGGCCATATCAACCTACTAATTACTGCCAACTAATTATTGCCAACAGAGATGCAAATTAAACCTTGTTAAGTCATCTCAGGTAATACCAGAATATTACCAGTGCTTGTATGCCTATCTATTTTATATCGTAATAAAACAATGTGACTTGGGAACACATGACTGCAACAGTTTATGAATTCTGGGTCACCCAACAAAAAAAGGTTTGTCCTGTCGGGTGACCTGGGGTTGTTTAGGGGTGTGTTATGGAGGGATGTAAACCACTTTGGCCAAAACAGAAGTCTCATACCAACACTGCAGATTGACATTTGCTGTAACAGGCTGATAGTCTTTTGAACTTGTCAGCACCATTGTGGATTATTAAGGATGATACAGGATGACCATAATAAAGTTTTTTACTTTGGTTCTTATTTGGTTGGTATATTAATTAATACATTTTTCCCTGTTCAACCTTTTTGACCGTCAATCATAAACATATATTGTACACTATATTGACAAAGTATTCACTCACCAATCCAAATCACCAAATTTGGGTGTTACAATCACTTCCATGGCTTCCTAGGCAGGCTTACAGAAACGTTTGTGAAAGAATGTGTTGCTCTCATCAGGTCATCGTTCTTCTTTTACATACATAAATTGTCACTCTCACATACATACATTTTTCTTTCAAATACATTCATATTCACTCATGCACACACACTCACACACATGTTGTTACTTATCATGCATACACTTAGTTTTTCCTAGGTCTATTGCCATTTTAACTCCAAGTGTGGCAAATGTCAAACTCAGACAGTCTTCCCAAGTCCATTCACACACAGTGATGTTGCAGCTTGTGGTTGGGAGCACATGTCTCCATCCAGCCAAGGTGTTTGTACATGCTGCTGGACCCTTCACTGCCCAGGATACTGCTGATGTCTCCTGATGCTGGAACTGCAATTTTGTCTTCAGGGAGAGGTTAGCTGCCCTTTTTTTTTTTCTCTCATTTTAAGTTTTTGCACATCAGCCGATTTAACTGTCTTCTTTTACATCGCTTTTCCTTTCTCCCCAACTGCTCTTCTATCTTTCAAATAGTTCACGCTGAGCGAACCCTTTTCTGGGAAAACCATTCCATCTTGCTATCCCACTGGGGAAATTACTTCTCTGCATTTGACTTTAGCCATCAGTCAGGTGTTATAGAGTTATTTTGCAATCTTGTTAATGTTCTTGAGAGAAAATCCTAAAATGTAGAAAAGAGACACACCTACATCAGTAGAAAACATCCACATAGAACATTTAATTTACTGTCCAAATGAAAGAGAAGCGAGTGCAAAGATTTTTGTTAGTCCAGCGTTATTAGAAATTCTGTCACAGTTTAAAACTCAAAGTTTGAGTTATCTTTCATGTGATGCGCGTTGCCAGTTTGGATATAATTTTAAGACATGAATCGTGTAACTGTGAGCTCAAACCTTTCTGTTTTCATTTTACACCTTTGGTTCATTTTAAAATACAGTGTTGAATGAAACAAAAAATAAATTTTCTGTAGAACTGTAGAACTCAAAAAATAACTTTACCTCCTGACGGGGCCTTTTTGAACAAGACTAAAACTGGCACCATTAATGTTAATGCATATGTATTAAATACATTAACAATTGTAATTTTGCATCAAATAGAATACGAGAGGCATAGAAACAATATTAAAACAGAACACCAGAGAATAAAAGCATAAAACAAACACATGAATTGATTCACTGAAAAATGCTTCTGTTATTCTACTTTTTTATTTTTATATCAAATGTATTTACTACTAAAAGACCTGTTTATCTAAAAATCAGGACCATGCTTAGAAGTATTGATGTTATTGTCATCGCCTCCCTACAAGATTCTGTAGCAATGAAGAAGCAGGTATAAGTAGGTGTGTGATGGACCTGGGTCTGTTTCCCAGAGTTTTAAGTTTTTCTGACTATTAAATTTTATTATGAAATCTCTGGGTCACACGATGGCTGGTATAACATGAGTGAGCTAGATGTGATAACCAAATATATACTGTAATTAGGTAAAAGATCAATAATGAAGTTGCTGTAGCCCTGTCATGGTTCGCTGTGTGCAGGCAGGAGAAGGACCCAGGAGCAAACTTCACGGAGGCAGGAGTGGAATTCAAAAAAGCAGCTTTATTTGCTGACATAGAAAAAATACAAAAATAAACCGGAACATATTAATAACCCACAGGGAGGCACGAAGAGACACATAGCTTCAGGGAAGAGACGTTAATGACGCGACAAGGATCAAGGAAAACACAGGGCTTAAATACACAGGGCATGATGAGGGAATGAGAGGCAGGAAGGTAACACAGCTGGGAGACATCAGGGCTAACAAGACCAGGGAAGCAAAACTAAAACACTGACATGAGACAAAGTCCTTCAAAGTAAAACAGGAAACACAAAACATCAGTGAAGACACAGATGCAGAGACACAGGCTTAACACACAGACCTGACAACAGAGGGAACACAGAGGTAGGGATAACTGAACACAGAACAGAGGAGGCACAGAGACGCATGAGGGCAAGGGACCTGAAACAGCACATAAATAATGCAAATCTGGCAATTCCTTTATTTTACTTATAGGCTAACCCATTCCAGGCATAATAATAATAATAATAAATGTATACTTTATTGATCCCATAGGAAATTAGTCTCTGCATTTAACCCATTCACTCAGTGAAGCAGTGGGCAGCCACTAATCCAGCGCCCAGGGAGCAGTTTGTGGGGGATGGTACCGTGGTCAAGGGTACCTCAGGGTAGCCATTGGGTCAATTTGAACCGTTGACCTTCTGATCAAGGGGCGACCATTCTACCTACTGAGCCACCCCACCCCAGAATAACAAACATCAGCAAAAATATTAAATGTAACAAACAAACAAACAAACAAACAAACAAACAAACAAACAAACAAACAAACAAACAAACAAACAAACAAACAAAATTGTACGAACACTGGATATCACCTTTTTGGCAAACATAACTTTTTGGCACAATAGCAGATCAGAGATGGAAGTGTGTGACGGAGCACATGCAGAAGCGCTGAATGTGCAGTGTAGTAGAGTCCAGAAGTAATCTGAGTAAATGAAAAGTGAAACTGGACAGTTTTCAGGTCTGATGGGCAGAGTGGATGAGGTGAAGGGATTCAGACTCGTGTAGTGTGGACAGTTCATGAGAGGCAGCAGGTTTGGTGAATAGAGGCAAGTGTGGACAGTTGATATTTGATATAGGCTTAAAACTTTCCTTTTTGCTAAAGCATATAGTTAGGGCTGGATCAGTTGACCCTGAATCCTCCCTTAGTTATGCTGCGATAGGTTCAGACTGCTGGGGGACTCCCATGATGCATTGAGTTTTTCAGTTTTCCTTTTCAGTCACCTTTCTCATTCACCATGTGTTAATAGATCTCCCTGCATTCAATAATACTTGTTATTAATCTCAGGCTCTCTTCCACAGCATGTCTTTTATCCTGTCTTCCTTCTCTCACCCCAACCGGTCACAGCAGATGGCCGCCCCTCCCTGAGCCTGGTTCTGCTGGAGGTTTCTTCCTGTTAAAAGGGAGTTTTTCCTTCCCTCTGTTGCCAAAGTGCTTGCTCATAGGGGGTCATATGATTGTTGGGTTTTTCACTGTATTTATTATTGTAAGGTCTACCTTACAATGTAAAGCGGCTTGAGGCGACTGTTGTTGTGATTTGGCGCTATATAAATAAAATTGAATTGAATTGAAACAGAAGCATTGAGTTTGTATATTTAGAAAGTTTAACAGAGCAGGATATGATCAGACGTTGTAAAAATACTGATGGATTATTATCAGGACCCGGTATCCTAGGAGACCTATGGATGGAGTAGGATCTCAGCTTAGGCTGTTGTCCCCTTCAACCTGGACCCAAAATAAGTGGTAGACAACTGATAACATTAAAACTTACTTTTGCGTACTTGAATACAAAAACACATCTCAAAGAAGTTTTAAGTAAGTGTTTGCAGACGTTTCCAGCTCCTGCACTAAGATTTTCAGTGTAAATAATTTGCCATTAGAGGCAAAACACATTTTGAAATGATCATATTTTACTTTTTTATATATTTCAATAATGCAATAATTTGGTTGAAGTCAATTTTTTTGTCTTCAGTAACTAATTTTTCACATTGTGATAGACCTAATGAACAGCTAGGATTACTCTACAAAGTTGACTCAGTCCCCGACCTGGCTAGTTTGTCGTATATCTTAATAAGCAATTAGTGAGAAGTTATAAAGGTGAACTTTAGGTGTCAATGTTTGACCGGTCAGTGAGTCCACAGACCACTGTTTGATTACCATTTCTGTGATTGCTGAGGATGATATCTACATTCATAACAGTGGTGTCAACAAAAATGTTAATGTTTGATTGTTAAATGCTGACCTTAATGACACTCCTCCACTCCAGACCCAAATGCAGTATGAAATGTTCCAGCTCTGTCCGGCTGAGCTGATGCATTGCCTTGTATATTTTCTCCCAGGAGGAGGTGTTTCAGTGGTGGGGGGAGTGGTCTAGTTGGTCCTCATGTTCCAGGAGCTGTGGAGGAGGAGTGAGGAGCCAGGAGAGACACTGTCTCATACAGAGGTAATATGAAACTGTCGGACGATGTTCCACTTCCTGAATATTTTGGTTTCCAATACATGCACAGTCTCAGTGAGCCTGTATGTGTCAGTGTAAGTGTGTGTCGTGCTCATCCCGGACACATAAGCACCAGACTGGCTGAAAACGTTGTTCTAAAGAATAAAACACATTTGATGTGCTGTGGCCATCGATTATTTTAGTAATGGGATCAGAAATTTTATTTTAGAAATTGCAGTGTTTCTTATCAAAATCTATGCACCATATTAAAATATAAAATAAATTAGCATTTCAGTACAGTCATGGCAAATAAAATAAAGTATATGTATTCTTACAAAACAGAGCTCTTCCGGTATGAGCTTCCCACTCTGGGGGAAGCTCTAAGAACAGCACAAGCAAGAGTGGCCTCAGACCAGTGTAACTCAGAGACAGGGACAGACTGGATTGTAACCCAAATACAGATCAATTGAACAAGTTGAAGATTGTATGTTAGAAGTTGATGTACCTGCCTTTCTGATGTAATAGACCTTACTGTCACGTAAGCCAGTGTTCCTATGTTTCTGGACTTACTAGTGTTTATCACGGTTACATTTACTTCATGTATTATGTGTGTTTAGTTTTGCTCTTATGCCTCGTCTTCTGTGTTTACTCAGTCATGTCTTATCTGTGTTAAGTTAGTGTGTCTTAATCTTTGCCTTTGTGTTGTTACTTCCTGTTTTATTTTGATAGTCTTTGTCTTGTGTCTCATGTTAAGCTTTGCTTTCCCTGTCTCATCACTCCTGATGTGTCCCACTTCTCTCCTTTACTCTTTGTGTCTTGTGTTCCTCCAAAATAAATGTCTCTCTTTCAGTTAATCTTCATCTGTCTGTGATTCGGTGTCTCCACTACATTCACGATCACCGTAGTGATCATAGCTTAGTTTTATACGGTTAGCAAAGTGACGCGTTGATTTAAAAAGCCTTCCTGGAAGACATCACTTACACGTGCTATACTTTATTAACCCCGTAGAGTTTAATGAGTCCTCTGCATTTAACCCATTAACTCAGTGAAGCAGCCACCAATCCAGCACCGGGGAGCAGGGTGTAGAGACGATACCTTGCTCAGGTTAGCCGTTTGGTGGATTTGCACCCCCGACTTTCCAATCATGGGGCCAACGCTCAACCTACTGGGCTATCCCTGCTTTCTTGGCACTTACAACAACCGTGTGTTGACATTGATCCAGTAATTGTGATACGTTTGTGATCACTGGTGAATCAGGTGCCACTTCTCCTTCGCATATTTCTTCTTTTTTTTTTTATGGATTATTTTGCACCAAACTTTGATGTGAAATCCTGCACTTCATCTAAATTAGCCTGTTTTTTGTATTTCTGCATGTAAAAATCATGGGGGGCTTTTAGAAACCTGGATCTACATGGACTTGTCTATATGTAAAATGTGTGGCCACGGTCATCCCAGTAATCCACTGTGGAAGAGTGAGCAGAGACCTCAGCATATACAGGTGGGGGCTGGGTGAAGCACTGTCAGTGTGGGTGTATTTGCAGGCATTTGACCTCCCCCTGTCTGAGTCGGGAAAATTTCTGACAACCACGATTAACCCAACTCTGGCCTCACTGTGGGCCCCCTGTTTCTGTCCTTTCTGTCCCCTTCTTGCTTTTCTTCCTCCTTGCATTACTCCTCTGTCAGAGTTTGACCCACCTTCTGCCCCTCCCATTTTTTCTCCCTTCCTCCCTTCACCCCCTCTGGCCTCTCTCTTCGACCTATCTTCTACCAATTAGATATGGTATTCTTACATAACGCCCTGCTGTTCGTCTCTTCTCAGCATCTCTGCTGTTTTACAGTGTTTGTAATGGAGCCAGATACAATGGCAGAGGAGGTGTATGTATTTGGGGTGGGTGGGGCGATATTAACGTTGTAATGAAAGACAGATGCTGAAACTGTAGGTCCTCCCAAAGTTACACACACAAACAGATAAATAATCAAGTCATGCATAAACAAAGACGATTCAGTCTCTTCTTTTAGTTCCCAGTAATTCACACGGCAGTATTGTGGCCTCCTCCTAAGAAATAGATCCACGTCTTTGGCTGCTAAATGGTTTACTCTGATCACCACGACTGTGTTTATGTCTTTCTGCTGTTGGAAAGGAAGTTTCTAAGAGCCCAGTTTGAGCCGTAAAACCTTGTCCTTGTGCCTTTCGTCTGTTCCCACAGGCTACAGACAAGCTTGGTGTCGAGCATCTTCTGGCACGCCCCACGTCAGAGTGTGAAAAAAAGTTTTATCCGATATTAATAATAATGATTCAAAAACACAAATTGAATTTATCTTAATAAAAGTCAGGTTATAGCTGTAACATTTGAATTTCTACACCCCTGTTTGAGAACCACCGAACTAACCGATGATCCTAAAATGGCCTTTTGCTGGACGGGAATATTTGTGTCTATTTTTTTGTCTCCGCCCTGTCACGTATTGGTGAGTTAACCCAGGTGTGTCCTGTCTTTGCCGTCTTCATCACCAGGGATAGGCTTCAGTAAGCAAATAAAGAGAACCGCTGCGCCGTAGTAACCACGGTGTAACTGGTAGGCAGTGGAAGCAGCGTACAGGATTAGACACATGCTTTCAAGAAAATCAGTCATCGCAAAGACTGCTAATGGAAGACCCACAGTAACACTTGGACTGTCACTATTGGAAAGACTGGTCGGGCAGCTTGCTGACATCGTCTATGATACTCAAGTACATACACAACACAGTTTGTTTATTGTCAGTGTGTTGGCAAATTGAAGCTTTGGTGTGAAAGCAACACTGCAGTGAAATGAATGGCCACAGGTGTCAAACTGTATTTCCAAGGATATGCAGAATGTCTTGAACCATGTTACCGTCCTGTAGCCTAATCGTCCCCTAATCATCCTGTGTGTCTCAGGCTGTCCTCCACCCAACATGTCAACAGCTCATGTTGTGTTGGCTCCCCTAAACAGTACCAGCTCTGTTCAAAGCAGGTATGATGCAACACTGACATCGATGCTTTACTGATGAATTACAATAAGAAAGCAGTAGAAATAAGCATTGAAGCATTTGTCTGTGTGTTTTTGTGCGTTTTGTTAATGTATGTATTTTGTAGCCGTGTCCCCGCACCAGTGTTAGCTTCAAACAACACCAGTGTTCCCAGTTCAACTCTAAAGCCTTTGGAAGGAGATACTATCAGTGGATACCTCTGTACCCAGGTCATGCTTTGTCTGTTACTGTGCCTCATGTGTCAGTTAACTTTCATCATCAACTTTTGACTATGCAATAAGAGATTGCTATAAAATGTTAAGAGTTTTTTTTCTTGTGCATTTGTCTCATCGATGACACGATGTAACCAATTAAATGTGTTTTTGATAAGAAATCTAAATGTGTCATTTCCCATGTAGCCGATTACATCAGCATCTCCAATAGACCGTGTGACCTGCAGTGCACGACTGTCAGTGGCGAGCGACAGCTGCTGGTTCCTGCCCATGATGGCACCTCCTGTCGGGATACTAAGAACCATGGAGTGTGCATAGAGGGGACATGTCAGGTAATCCAACCTGGAAAAGTTCAGGTGCCTTTTTTTTACTGTGGAAAATCTTGATGAAATACATTAAAGACAATAGAAAATACACTCATTAGCTGCTTCGTTAGCTCTGACACAATGGTGTTCATTTAACAAGGTGCTCAGGCTTTTCTCGTCTGCTTTGGTTGGATAGTAGGGCACGGTTGCTGCCGCTTTGTGGTAAGCATTTTCATGATGCAAGTCTTCTCCTCCATGACATCCCACAGTGTTAGACTGAGGTCTGGGGAACTCATTGTGCTGGTAATGCATGATGTTTTCTAATTTACCGTTGTGATGTGACTGTGTGACGTGGTTCAAGTATCTATCTGGGGCCTGGGTCTCCTCCATGCCGGTTTCATACACTAGGGGAGGGAGCTATGGCTCCCCACACCCTCTGACAAATCATTACATGGAGAAGCCTTTTGAATTCATCTCACTATAAAGACGTATCTTCTGCCTCAGCTGGAGTAGGAGATAAGCTGAAGGACTGCACAGAAATGTACGAGAACCTGATCACACCAGAGGCGGTGAAGCTGACCACCCTGTTGGGCTCCAACAGCCTCCCCGCTTTGACATGTGGTTGAACTTGGCTGTGTTTGAAAGTGAACATGTTTCTGCCACATCATTAGCTGAACACCTTCACCTGATCAGGCAGCTTGGACGTATATATTACCTGGTTGTTTATAGTGAGAAAAACTGACACGCTGCATCAGCGTTGTCTCTTAAGAACAAATAATGTCACATGTGTGTTTATTTTGTGCCCTGTCCTCTGTTCCAGCCGGTGGGTTGTGATGGGGAGCTGTACGGTAGTAAGACTGTAGACCGATGTGGTGTGTGTGGAGGAAACGGGACTTCATGCCAGCGGATCTCTGGATCCTACAGGAAGGCACTCACACAGTTAGGTAACACACACACAAATAGACATGTATTTTGAATGTGGTTAACTTAATAAGACAAGCATTGTGTAATTGTTTCACTCATAAGACAGCTGTGCTTTTTCAAGGAAACCATTATGTTTGCAACCACCTCAGTAAATTTCGCTGCACGGTTTCCCTTCAAGCATGTCACAGAAAGCTGAAACTGGGGTGGATGACATCTTCACCTCCTTCTGCTGTAAGGTCCAAGTGTTGCTTCTTTACTGTCCATCTGCAGACTGTACATAGGTGTGCTGACATCCATAAAGAATTACTTGATAAGATGCAGCTGAAGTCAGAAAAAGGAAAGAAAGGACAGTGGACGCGAAGCTTTTTCAGTATATTTTTAATGCTTTGATTATCTGTACTGACAATTAAACTTAACATGCCATTGTCTGGCATACAGTAGTACAATGAGATTGTATTACTGTACCACATCAGTGCTAAAAGAAAGGCACAATAAATAAGTACCATCCATACAGAATACAATATGTGCAGGAAATTAAATATACAATGCAATGCAGAGATGAAATGTACATTATGTGCTTAGATAAGAAAACGTGTGCAAAAATAAAAGGAGCTAATTGGATCATGTCAGATATTGTTATTTATCAGAGCTATTGCTCTGCTGTAAAAGCTGTGTTTGAAGTGTTGCTATGGGTGATTTATACAACATCTTTACAACAGGCAAAAAAAAAGTGTTTATTTTTCCAAAGTCAGCACTTGGTGTTGCACATTTATGGATTTATGAGTTTTTATTAGGACGCAGGCTGATTTCCCACTCGTTTCATGTTTTTATTCAGGTAAACAACTTAACATTGATCCTTACATCATTCTGTGTCTACACATAACAGAAAACGTAACAAAGAAGACATTTTAAATTACATCTTTAGGCCATTTATTACCAGGAACAAATACACCAGTTTGGTCTAACTTATTGAATCAATAAAAACTTGGCATATCCCAGCATGGTGTAAAGTACGTTCTTCAAACATCAGAAGTAACAGGACCAAAGAAGGCACACCTAAAAGAAATGCTACAACAGATCTAGAGTTATGTGCTTAAGTAATAAAAAAAAAAAAATCCAGCAAAGAGCTGACACAGGACCTGTGAAATGCTTCTGACCCTTCAGCTCATTCATTTACGTTTCATTAGAAATGCTCTGAGTGGAAGGACGGCTGTTAAGGAATAGAAAGAGGAAGGAAAGGTTGACGATGCCAAATTACACAAGAACTGGACTGAAACTCACAGGCAACAAAACTGTTATGGAGAGATGAATGAGGAGTCCAGTCAGGAGGGAGGGCCGCCCATTGTGCATGCATCTGATGCACTACCAATGCATTAAAACATGGATTGGCCTCCCCCACAGATCTCTGTGGATCTCAACATTGTTGCAGCAGTGTGGGACCATCCAAAGAAGAGATTTGGATGTCTTTGATGAAGCCCGGGGAGCTATTCATGAAGGCTACTTAAATGACAGATGAGAGTTCGGGCCGTGTCTTAGAATAAGTGGGCATATCAAATATTGATGTTCAGACTTTGATTTTAGCATTACATTCTGCGTTTCCCTGTATGATTACATTTGTTTCAGTGAATTATTGCATCTATTTCCTGTTGTACCAAACTGTAAAGAGACGAGGGTTGGGTGAAGACGTCTTTCCACGCCGAGCCCTCGGAAATGTATTCCTGCTAAACTCTTGGAGTGTTTTTCTTTCCATTTAACGCACAACTGTGTTTCAGTTTAATGACGAGTTTAAAATGGTTTGTTTTTGTCATCAGGTTACGTGTTTATCACCAACATCCCAGCTGGAGCTTCAGACATTCAGATCATAGAGAGGCACAAGACTGAGAACATCCTGGGTGAGAACGTACAACTTCTTTAAGGTCAATATCATCAGTACTACTGGAAACATGTTACTACAATTAAATAATATACATATGTTTTATTTGTGTATTACAGTAAGCTAATCCAACTCTGAAGTAACTCAGTAAAATAAATAAAATAAACTCTGGGCACCTTTATGTTAGAAAATAATCAGTCTGTGTTGTAATGAGGTGTGATTTCAAAAAGCAAGAAGAACAGGTGCATTCTGGGTGGCTTCCAGCACTCCAGTCCTATTCTGACCTCTTCTCTAATTTCACTCCAGAAGTCACCACATTTCAGTGCTGATGAGAGTGGAGTCTCCAACTAAGACTTGGTCATTTTCAGTTGTTTTAAGTTCAAAGAAATCCAGTTTGACACCAGGACCTTCTGTTTTTGCGTTGGTTTTTTTTGTTTTGTTTTGTTTTTTTTGGGGGGGGGGGGGGGGGGGGGTGTGGGGT
>VURO01039978.1:10091-21681 GCA_015108175.1 Pelvicachromis taeniatus
CATTTAAACATTAAAGCACACATTACAGATGGTAACTTTAAAATAACTATTTAAAAGAATATTTCCATCATTGTAAAACAGTTTTGAATAATAGAAAACAACAACAAAAAAAATAATCCGTCTAGTGTTTCACAAAACCTGATATAAAATGAGAATTCACTCATTGAAGTTGTCAGAAAAACAAACAAACAACTCAAGGTCAGCATCAAGGTCAACTTCATAGCCGTGGGAACATGCCTCAGTTGAGGGTCCTGAGGGGATGATGTAATATGTGAAAATTAGTGTAGCACTTATGTAAAGTAGATCTGTATAAATACTATATGCTGCAAAAGTGAATTTGGTTGCAACTGTTTTATTATATAATTATTTGTTAGAGTTGAATGTATTCATAAAAAAAATTCCTCATTAGACTCTGAAAGAATAATCAGCACAGAAAATACACACAGAATGTTCTTTATATACACACAACACACACTCATGCAGGAAACTAGTTAGATTTATACAAGAAATGATAAAGCATCATATCAAAGTCAGTCGTTTACATCATCATCAAAATAATTTTACACAAAGATAATCCAAGTAAATACAAAACTTTTTTTAACGATGATTTCATTTATTTAGTGAAAGAAGCTATCAAACCTATCTGGCCCTATGTGTTAAAGTAATTGGCCCCATTCCCAATAACTAGTTCTATCACCCTCTGTAGCAAGAACTGCAATTAAGTACTTGTGATAACTGGCAATGAGTCTTTCACATTACTGTGGAGGACTTTTGGTCCACTCTCTCTGAAGAAATGTTCTGATCAAACATGAATAGCCTGTTTAAAGTCAAGTCTGTCAAGTTTGCTGTGTGCGGCTGGCAGAAAGGACCCCAAATGCAGACTCGCGGCGGCAAAGATAAACTCAAAAAACTCCAGGAATACAAAGACTAAAGTGGAAATACACATTAAACTAAACAGGTAGCCAAGCAGGCAGAACACATAGTGAGGGATGAGGGAGAACATGACACCACAAAGAAGAAAACAAAGGGCTGAAATACACAAGGAATGGCGAGTGAACAGGAAACACATGGGGAACACAACTGATGCTAATTACACACAACGAGACAGAGGATGCGAAGCTGAATATACCACATGTGAAGAGGTACCTTCAAAGTAAGAGAGCAAAACAGAACATGGCCACTACCAAAGTAAAACAGGAAGTAACAGGAACACACAGAGACGCAGACGGGCACGCAGAGACATGACTGGGATATAACAGGCAACTAGACAAACATGAAGACAACGCAGGAAATGCTGGGGACGAAACCTACAGGGGCGAGACACAACCAAGACCAAACATAAACAGGACCAAATACTAAGACAACCATAACTAAAGTACTAATTAAACTTCTTAGCAGATGAAACTAGGAAACAAAGAACCAAAAACACAAAACACAGGCTCAACGACGAAGGTACCCTTACAATGTCAAAGGATCTCAATTGGATTGAAGTCCAGACTTAATTTTTTTTTTTTTTTAACTATTCAGAGGTGGACTTGCAGATGTCTTCTGGGTCTTTGTCCTGTTACTTAACCAAAGTGTGCTTGAAGGCAGAATTGATGGCTGGACATTCTCCTTCAGGATTTTCTGGTAGAGAGCAAAATTCATGGTTCAATCCATTATGACAAGTCATCCAGGTCCCGAAGCAGGAAATCACCTCTACACCGTCACACTTCTGCCCCAATGTTTTACTGTTTCTGTGGTGTCCATTTTTATAGAACCTTCCAAGAAATCCCATATTTGTCACTTCAGTCCACAGAATATTTTTCATGGGGATCATCAAAATGTTTTGGGGGGTTCTTTTGGAGAATATAAGACCTTTGTATTCTTTTTGGTTAGTGATGGAAATCTTCCATGGATGCCTTTTCTGCCCAGCTTCCTTCTTATTGTTGAAACATGAGCTCTGAACTTTACTGAGACAAGTGCATCCTGCAGTTCTTCAGATGTTGAAAAGTCATGAAATATGAAGTGATAGGGTTTTATTTCAACACTTTCAGAATTTCCAGTTCTAGTGTTAACACTGAATTAAACACGAGATCTATTAGTGCTCATTTCTGGTTCCATATTTATGTAACTGGAATTAATAGAATAGCTTAGCATGATTTTATTTTTTTTTTCTTAATCTTTATTTTTGGTAGAACCCTCCATGTCATCCACTGTCTGAAACAAGCCATTTTAGCATCCTTCCTAGTACTTCCTGGTTAACCATTTTCTGACTCGTCAAAATAAAGCTACAGAAACCCAGGTTTTGTCATTCAATTTTTAAATAGTTCTCAGAAATTACTTATCCCCATACCTATCCCCAATTGAAAACTCTAAATTGCCCATAGGTGTGAATGCGAGAGTGACTGTGAATGCGACTGGTTGTCTATATGTGTGTTAGCCCTGCGACAGACTGGCGACCTGTCCAGGGTGTACCCCGCCTCTCGCCCCAAGACAGCTGGGATAGGCTCCAGTGCCCCCCGCGACCCTGAAAAGGATAAGCTGCTGAGAATGGATGGCTGGTTCTCAGAAATGTATTTAATCAAAAAACCAGTTGAAATAATTATGGAAGTAGGAATGCTTCATATAGATCACATGCATCTGCCCCAGCCTGTTCCCTGCTCTTATATGGTTGATTTATAGAGCTTTGTTTGGCTGTTACTTTATATGGAACATGAAAATGGCATGTTTTAAAAAAGCATCTGGATTAGAGCACGTTAGAACCGTGTACTGTATTTGCACATGTGACAGTACGACCCCATTAACTGTGTTTCAGTTTCCTAAAAAAAAAAGAAAATCATGCACACTATTGCAGTCTTAACAGGCACTTGGACAGTTCTGCCAATTACTGGATCTACATCACACAAGCAGGCATCTGGCTGCAAATACCACAAGTGAGGTAATACAAGAGGCCCAGAGGGTTGGAAGCAGAATAGGAGGGCGCAGATGTCACCTAGACTGAGTTTCACTTTCAATTACACCTAAGGAGGAAAAGCAGATTCAAAATACAAACATTCATTTGCTACAAGTGCTAAGATCTCTTACCTTATTATTTGTGAGGCTATTAAGTGTTAAGAACCAACCAAGTTGCAACAGATCATCAGATACAAAATGCAACCTGAATGCATTTCCTTCCACCTGTGCTTTAATGCTAACATATGACACGAGCAGATCACTGATACATTTAATTTCTAATGAATATGCAAATCTACCCCTAACAGCCCAAAGTGTCAAACAAGTCTCATTTACCATCTTTCAACTAGTACATCATCAGTCTTTTTCCAAACTGTGTTTTGCTGTTTCGTGCATAAATTCCCACACACGTGGCTTTTGTGAGTATATCCTTCTCTTAGGTTTGTTACTCTGCATTGTCTCCTCTGACTAAATCATCATATTGTCTTGTCTTCTGCTGGAAAAACCCCCAATCAATCCAACGCTGTATGTAGGAGTGCTGGATAGCATGTGGCATAAAAAAAAAAGAAAAACATTGGGGATGAAAGTGTGCAGACAAAGCAAAGAAATGGGAAACCTGTGGGGTGGACAACGTGTGTTTGATATTGAAAGAACGCTGCTGAGACAAAGCTGTGTGTGAGAGAGGGTGAAGAAAGGGAAAGAAAGAGCACACAGGGCAGACATCTTCTCCTGTGTCTCAATTAAGAACATACACCACTGCTAGGTAAAAGGCAAGGAGGCTTATTTCACACACATATAAAAAAAACAGCCACTAGAGCTATAGTATGATGAGATCATTGCCCCATATTGTGAAAGTGAGTCAATGTTAGCTTCACCGTGCTGGAGACATGTATACTGCACGAAGTAGGGCTTTACTTGGAACTGTAGTTTTCTTAGCTCATCAATGGAGAATGAGTTCCATTTTATCGACTTGAACTCAGCCGTACAGTTTTGGCTGTGAGTTGGGAGACACAAACAAATGTACTGTAAGCCCTTTTGGAGAATACTGTACAGCAAAAGAAATATTGGTGGGATGATTGAACCTGCTGGAGTTGATAGTAAAACGAGACCTAGACTCATTTTTTTAGGCTAATTTTTCAAATCAATTTTAGTACGATTTCTGTTTAACTTGTTGTCACCAAGTCAGCTTGGACCACTTGGGCCTAGAGACCGAACAGTGGCCATTTGTCAATAATCGGTTGCTAAGAAAAAAAACAGGCTTTACCCAGCAGTTTGGTGATTGGTAGCTGGGGGTTACTACCAGTCACTAGTGTAACACTGGTCACAAAGAGACGCTAGGGTTACTGACAATCTCCTTATGATTGTGCTAGTTGCTAGCATCAGATCACCTTTACTTGCATGTAAGATGATAAGTTGTCTGCAAACACTTGCCAACTACTCGGCAATGAAACAATTAAATGTGCAACACAAAACCAGCAATGGAAGAACATTCAGTAAAAGCTGAAGTAAAAGCTGCAATCAGTTTATTTCAAAACTCTCTTTGAGTCCAGTTGCAGCCATCTTTGATCTAAACATCTGCGGTAGATTACTGCCCCTCCCTGAGCCTGGATCTGCCAGGTTCCTTCCTGTTCCTGTTGCTTTCTTCTTTCCCACTGTTGCCAAAGTCATTGCTCATGTGGGAGTGTGCGATTGTTGGGGTTTTCTCTGTATTGTATATATTGCTGTATTATGTTGTTTTGTGTTGTATTATGAGGGTCTTTACCTTACAATATAATCTATATAAATGAACTGAACTGATTTAAAATCTGGTTTGTAAGTAATCACGACTCAAGAGCTCAGGGATCAGACTGTTCTAAATGTTCTGTTTGTGGCTCTGTATGATGTCAGAGAGCCTAATGTTGTACCCACACAGCTTTGGCTGCGAGTACATGAGCTCTACTCACCTGCTGTTGAATTCTTTTACTTTCAAGGTGCAGCGAAGCAGAAGAAAGGGTACCTAACAATAAGAGGAATGGAGCCAAAACAGCAGAAACTGCACCAAGGCCCAGAATAAGATAAATAATGATTCTTTTGAACTCAGATACATACAAAGATACTAGCTTTCACCTTTTTTCACTCAACTTTTCACTCAACCATTTGCACTTTTGCATTGTGGTCTTCCACATTAAGTGAAATGGAATGGCATTCATATAGGATTTTTTTTTTAAATTCTTGCTAACTACTTAAAACACTTGCAAAATCCACATTTAACGTTTTCACACATATTTATGCAATTAACCTTACATGCATGTCTTTGACCTGTGGGAGGGAGCAGAGTTTTCAGAGTGAACTCACAAAGGGGAATGTGCAGATCAGTCAGTACTAACGTGCTATTCCACACCAAATAACTTAAAGTGCATCCAAAAAAACTAAACAAAATAACATTAATTATGTGTAAATTTCACATCTAATTTTCTTACATAAATACAGTACAATGTAAAATCTTATATTTTATTTAATGGAATCTGGTCAAATGAAACATATTAGTATTCAATTAGCCTATTTCAAGCATATTTTTTGTAATGATTAATCATTTGAATGAATAAGCCTTTTTACATTTCAGTTGAATTTTACTCGTAATTATTGGTTGAAGATGTGGGTTACAAAGCCCTCCAACACAATGTCTGGACTAGTGCAGGCTTACTAACCACACTCCATTGTTTACAATGGAGATAAAATTTCACACACTAAAAAAAAAAGAAAAAAAATGTGGTTACGTCATGACGGACGAATTAAAGTGTTTTGAAAATGTTAAAAATATCTGAATGAAACAGAAACAGTTTTTCATGAAGTAATGGATGTGATTTTAATATATCCATCTGATAGTGATGTAAAACCCTTAAAATGCTGATTAGCAGCTCCTATTACTATTTCAGAAACGCCTCCCAAATCTTGTCACTGGATTTTTACCCTTCAATTTAAAAATCCTTCTACAGTTGCAAGTCTGATGCCACATGGCGTTACACTCATAAGAGTGTGAGGGTGGAGGAGCTGGATTGGAATTGGGCCTCTCGTTCCAGTTCCTGGCTTCCATCAAATGAGGCCTTACAGACTCACATCCATGCACACACATGCACAGGACAACTATCTACTTCTCACAAACGCATACACCCCCCCCCCCCCACACACACACACACACATATGTAGCCTGCCTCTCCCCATTGCCAACAGGAGGTAATCAAACCCTTGATATGCACTAACCAGATCCATTAAGGAGCTAATAAAGGCTCTGGATGAGTTAATTAATGACCCCCAAGAACATCATCTGCCTCCAGTGCTACCGCTCAGACTGCTGTCTCTGACTCTCACTGAGCACAATCCAAACCAAAACAAAAACAGCCACGGCGGGTGTGATTTAGGTGAAAATCCACTTGTAGTGTTAAGAGGACAGAAGAACAGGACACATGATTGAAGCTCCACTGATTGTACGATGAGGCATGTGCGTGTTGCCTTATTTGCAGGCACTTTATGATGTATTTGATATGCAGAAAAAGGCCCTTTCTGCAGAATGCCTCACAGACACAAAAAAGTAATTCATGCTAATGTGGAAAAAAGGGACGAGGGGGGAGACTGAGCAAATCAATTTCATTCATTTGGTGAAGCCTTGTGGAAACTTCTTCATAAGACAAGCGCTCTCCATTCTCTGCCTCAGTAGATAGTGCTGTCAGTCTGTTCCGACAGAAACATTTTAAATGCTGTTTCACACATGGCTAATTGTATTTTTTTTTTTAAACTCACTGATGATTCTGTAGTCTTTAACTTCTGTAATTAAAATAAAGCTGGAGAAGAATGCAGATTTTTAATGGTGATTTTGAAGTTGTCTGGCTGAGGGAAGTCTAATATGGACTGCAACATGAGCTGATTGAAATGGAATTCAATAAATGGAAAGACTTAATCGTCCTTTCTAAAGATGGAAATAAAAGATGCATTCTGTGGGCTTACTCGCCACAGCTAAATGACTTTCAAATCCAAATTATTGTTTTAAAATCAGTGCACACAGTGGCTCAAGAGTTACATTAGGTTAGTTGCATTTAGACAAATACTGAAACATCAAATGTCTGGTAAAAAAACAAAAAAAAACAAGCTTGGAATTATAAACAGTGTTTCTGTACCTTTCATTAAAATGCAAAAATAAATAAATTGTTGTGTCATGTGTAATATTTTGGCACATATGGCACAAACGTTTTTAGTGTTGAAATAAATATATTATTCCTTTTCTTTTGGTACCGTTCCATAATTACGTACATAAAGCTCCTTTCAAAATAAGACATCCCCTTTTACAGGAAGGAACCGACTATTTAGAATAAGAAATGAACAAATTGCAAAATCTACAACCCTTTACAACATAGTGCACGGGGGGTATTATACACAGACTTTCATGGCATTTTTCAAAGTGGTCTTGAGCAACAGTCCATCAGGGTTTCTGAAGGTCGTTCAAAGTTCTCTGTAGCTGAAAACATGCTTTTTGTTGTTGGTTCCTTCAGCTATTTAACATCGACACAGCTTAACACAAACCCATGAATCAATCAAGCACAAAAAAGGTACAAAACAAAAAAAATGTAGCACAGCACAAATTTTAGACAATATCTTCATGTTATGGTTTGTTACTGACCTGGTGCTTCTGTGTCATATGATTACTAACCTGGCTATTTAAGTTAAGAAGGAGTTGGAGATCGTTGGCCTCCACCAGCAGGTGGAGTCTCCGGTCTGGGCTTCAGCTGGTCTCACCTGTTCCCTATTGTTCATTTTCTGCCTGCATTTCAGAACCAGCTCCTAGCGCCGCTTCTTGCCAAATTGCCGTCAGCTAGTCAGTGGTAATCAAGCTCTTCATGGCTCTGTTGTTCCCTGTGTACTACAGAACTCCTCCTGAATACTGTGCAGCAGCTTTGCTGAAGGTGGTCACACTAAACAATGACTTTCAAGCTTATTGGAATTGTGAAAAACTCCCTTTTGGATTCATATGCTTTTTTGATGTGTGCAAATTTCAATAAATTGATGCACATACATTACATCCCATCTTCCTTGATAAAAAAAAAATATATAAAAAAATTGAAAGGTTGCTCAAGATTTTTGCACGGTACTGTATTTGTCAAATTATACTGAGGAGATGGCTCAAACACAAAACACATAGGCAGGATAAAAATAAAGAGAAGGCGAGCCTATGTGTATGAGGCAATGAAGCATGTTACACACCGTCCAAAAGGAAACAATAACACAACAGGAAATGTACCATGAGGATCAAAGGGTAGAAACACGAGGAATCAAACCAACTGAAACAGAGATGACAGGACTACATACATAAGCCCAGCCCTCATTAGCTCCGCCTGCATTTCCTTCTCATCTGTGCGGAAAGATGGAAATAAAAGCAGAACAAGACACAAAAGAAAACTAACCTTCAAAGTACATCAAGAAGGAGTTAACAAACACTGAGACGTAGAGACTAACTCACAGCAACAGGCAAGAAAATAAGGCAGGACAACCAGAACCAACACTCAGAGCAGCAGGTAAAGACACTGTACAGTTTATAGTCCAGGAATCATCTGTATTTTTTTTTATGTTTTCCCTAATTTTTAATCACAGATTTAATTTTATCATTTACAGATAATGCTCATGAACTTCTATAAAAACAGATGGCAGAAAATCATCACATCTCATATTGATTTTTTTATTTTTTACAGCGAAGGGCACCACAGTAGTGAAGTGGTTCATACTGACTGATGGTGGGTTCTACTGTGTTCATGGTTCGAACCTGCTGGCGTTTCCAATTGGCCTTGGGTGCGAATGTCTCCCTGTTAGCCTGTGATTGACTGGCGTCCTGTCCGAGGTGTGCCCTGCCTTTTTTGCCCCCCAACAGTTTGGATGAAAACTGGACGAACAGTTGAGGAAATGGTAGGAGGGATGGATGGACAGATGGATCTTTTAAATTAGAAACACAGCATAACATTTTTTTTTTTTGTTTAAATTATTTCAATCATATTACCATGTAAGCTATGTATGAAAAAAATGAGAAAATAAGAAAAAAAAAAACCTTGCAAAATAATGAAAACTACACTGCAATGTTGCTCTACCCGTTTCAGTTCACATACCTGAAACAGAGTGGGAAGCAGTGCAAACTTATTGAATCCCACTCCTTCTTCATAAGTCACCAGTTATTATTAATCTAGCTTCCTTATTTTTATGAACCTCAATAAAACCAATAAACATGTTTTTATTACAAAGAATATATACAGTATGTAAATACATAAATATCATCTTGTTTTTTACAACTCCATAGCTTTAAATCCACACATCAAAGCCAAGTGTGTCCAATTTTGGAATTTTAATTGCCAAATCTGAATATGGATGAAGTAACAGCAAAAATAAACAGAGACATTCACAGAAATTCAACATCTTCCTCTTCTTCTAACAAATATTTAGCACGTCAGAAAAAATACAATAAATATTACAAAAACCTTCAATATCTATGATTTTTTTTTATGATGTTTTGCAGCGTCACATTTGAGTCAAATATTTTTACACCGTTTTACATCAAAGATTTGATTGATGGCAGACCTTTTTGGATAAGGCATTCAAAAGCTTCTTAAAGCTTCTTAAATTCCAGAGATATTCAACGAATGGACAGTTCAGTCTTTGAACCATGACGCGATGTTGCCTCGTGTTTAAGGTTGAAAGATATTTCCTTGAAATCAATTAGCAGTAAAGCCTTGCCATATTAAAGGATGGGTCACACAATAAAAAACCCATAGGTGGAAAAATGGAGTAGCATAACAGGGTTTTCATTACATTATTATGCCCATTTACCGTATATCTTCCATTAGTAGCCCAGGCGTTTATTATCCGGCCGGCCCGGCATTTAAAAGAGACCGGCGGTTGTTGGAGACCAGCTCGTATTCCCTTCTCACACGGAATTGCCATGGAAGTGAGAGGGAAAGAGGACCCAGGCGCGGTTTTTAGACTGAGGTGAAAAGACAGTGCGTTTACTTACAGTGCTCCAAAACGTACTCCAACAGTTCACAAATAATGCAGTTCCCAATTGTGCTCCTCCTTTGCTCCTGAGTGTCTCCTTGTCTGTGGTAGCCCAGTGCACGAGTGGTGCTCCCTGAAACTTCTTTCCGCCCGACTCTCCAGGAGAGGAAGTAAAAGACCAGAAAATCACAGTTAGCAGGTTCGCTAGCTGACAGTTCTAGTTCAGTGTAATAATCCCACTTTGATAGTCGCTGCATCCAGCTTAAATGCCGCTGGTCGTAGATGTCGGCTGATTGGAAACAGCTGGCCGAGTGATGAGACGCGGGAGGACCGACGACAACGCGGAGGGACTTCCGTGTCAAAGGTCGCCCGGCTACTATTGGAGACATGTTTTCAAACCGGCATTTATTAGAAACGGGAGTCAATAAGAGCCAGGCCTCTAATGGAAGATATACGGTAGTATAAGAAAAGCTCATCCATCACAGGGATAATTCCTTTTGTCTGTTACAGCAATGCATTTTTTTAAGTCAATGTTTTAATCACCCCTGTCCATTAATCTCTGTGCAGAGATGAAGAACAATTAACCCTGACCTTAACCCTCACCCTAACCTGCACACTGTCATTATAATCAGTTGACCTCAATGTTTTCCAGGATTAATCGTGCAACATTTCAACTTCATTGAATGTCGCACAAAACACTTGTGATTAAGTAGAAATGACACAAAATACGCTGAAACGATGTGCTATGTCAATGTCATGATATCACATTGACAGACAAGCACGTGACAGTGATATTTTCTTTGCTAAATCAATATTTTGACAGTGATTCAAGTACCACTCTCAATTAACTTACCCACAACCAGCTCCCTTATTGACTCTCGGAGTGCTGTTTTTCAAACCTAAACGGCACATCAGTCAGAAGATAACCCCTTTGTTACGAGTTCTCCTGGTTGTTAATTGTGGAATTCACTGCAAATTGATTTACCTGTTAATGCACCATGGGTCTCACAGTGTGCCTTTTGTTTGCAGATAACTCTGTGAATTAGCGCTCTCCAGTTGGTAAATTTTTGTGTTTTTTTGGCTTTTTAAAATATGTTTCTTGGATCCCTGTCCTGAACAGAATGAGTAATTGTGTTCACACTTGTCCAGATGAGATAAAAGAGAAGTTTTCTAATGAATTTTAATCTAAATAAATTGGACTTTTGATGCTCGACTGATCAAATTTCTCCGTGTCTGTTTACACCATTTATTTGTTTAACTTCAACAGCAAGACACAGCAAATGAAGGGTTCAAAGCTGCTGACAGACACTGTCAAGCCTAATTATACGGCGAGAATATTTACATTTCCATCCTCATCCCTTTAATCAAATGCAAATAAAACGTCGTCTCCTTTTAAATGCATGAGTGCAGATTGAATTCTTTTATTGCTTTATTTTTATTGGCCAGTTTACTGAAGACCTCGCCGGCAGAACTAAATTGATTCAGTTATCAATGCATATTTAGGTGTATGCAGAAACTGACCCTTGACCCCCCCCCCCCCCCCCCCCCCCCCCCCCCCCCTCCCCCCCCTCCCCCCCCCCCCCACTCCCCCCCCCCCCCCCGCCCCACCCCCCCCCCGCCCCCACCCGCCCCCCCCCCCCCCCCCGCCGCG
>VURO01039981.1:3577-22885 GCA_015108175.1 Pelvicachromis taeniatus
GGGGGGTTTGGGTCCTGTTTGTTTTTTTTCCTTTTTTTTTTTTTTTTAACCAACTGCTATTCAGACCAAGGCAAGAACAGAATGAAGGCTTTAAAAACATTAATGAAGCATTCACCAAACATTTTTTGTCAACTCTCCTGCTGACAGCCAGATGAATTGTGAGGAGCAAGACGAGTCTGAGCGTTTGATTGGTTAACTTTGAGGTTATCGTAGAAAAATTGGCTGACTGATCAGTTTGTTGTTGTTTGTTTGTGAAACAAGCCAGAGTGAAAAAAGAAGCCAAGGAGAGAAAAAGCACCCCGACTCTTTTCTATGGTGTTGAATTTTGCTTTTATTTCAATTCTTCAATTTTTTTTAGACATTTAGCTGGTGCAGAGTTCTTAATTATAAAAATCTTTTGCTTTTTAAGACAGTCTTGATGAAGAATGAAGATGATGAACTATGTATATATGCTCTGCAGTGTGCACAGTACAGCCACTTTCAATTCTAAGGTTTTGAATTAAGTTAGGTTTTAAATTCTATGGTCTCAAAAATTTCAACTGGTCCCAACCAGGTTTTGTGGTTTATATTATTATTATTTAATCGCAACCTTGAAGGAAGAGCAACACATGAAATATTACACCATGGGATTATTTATTTCATGAAAATGTAATTAGAAAAGCACTGAGCAAGTACGATTTGTTTGGAAGGGTTGTCGGGAGAACGCCTTTTTTCCTCTTAGTTTATGGTTGTAAAGTTGCATCTGAAAAAAAAAACCCAATGTCCTTGAGCTAAGAAGAGAGTGGAGATATTGCTCTATAATACACAGCACTACTTCTTGTGAGTCATTGAGTCAATAATGTACCATTATTTTGAAAGAGTAAAATTCATAGAACGATAAAATGAATCTCTGGGAAGATAATTTATGTCTGAGGCGACCTGGCTCCCATCTCCAGTGGAGGCTGCAGGACAGTTTAGATGGATAGTTGCCTTTTTTAAAAGAAAGACATTTTTCTTTAATCGTATCGCGCTTACTTTATTTATTTTCAGCTTTATTTTTTTTATCTTGAACCTTTGGGAACATTTTACTGTCTTAATGTTGGTAAGATTTTGCAAAATTACTCTTAATCATCTCCTTTTGTCTCGTCTGTGAAGCTCTTTGGTTTCGTGTATGCATAAAGTTGTGTTGAGTTAAGGAGACTTCTTTTAGTATTTTCTGTGGTTCACTTACTTTTAGGGTTAGCCACCAAAAGTACCAATGTTTATTTAAGAAAGGATAATGATTCACATTAAAATAAACCCTTTGACAATGCTGACCACAGTGTAGAAGGCAAACTGTTTTTTGCAACAAACTTAGCTTTCAAGCTTCAAGTTTAGTTTTATAGTGTATAGTGTAGTTGTTTAGCAAGTAATAGGTCCTTTGATATTGTGTCAGGAAGGGTATTAGACATAAAACTCAAATGTCAAATCAAGCATGCAGAGCTACCCACTGTGGCGACCTCTGATAGTAACTTTTTACATGAAATCTAGACTCCATTATTCATTATCAGTTGGTCATGCTAAACACGACAGCTGCTTCCTAGCTTCAAGCAGTAATTTGTCACCATTTTGTAAACGTGAGTCTGTCTCTTTTTCCTCTCTCTCTCTCGTTCCCATCAGGCCAGATGGGATAGGCACAGTGACTGTGGAGGAAAAAGAGCAGTTTGAGGCAATCAGAAGTCGTCTCATTGCTCTGCTGGAGAACCAGATCACACATTTTAGGTATGTAACACTTTCACATTGGAATTGTAAAACTTCTTTTCCTTTAAAAACCAATAGAAGTATATTTGTTTCTAAAGGTTTTTTGTTTTTTTTTACTAAAATTAGAAAGTGTCAAGAGAGTCGGTGGACGAAAATAGATGGTTGGATATTCCTAGTTTCCACTTGCTCATTGGTTAGGCCTAGGAGCCAAAACAACTTTGTTAAACTTTAACCCAGTGGTTCCCAAAGTGGGGGGCACGCTCCCTAGGGGGGGTACAGAGCCTTTGCAGGGGGGGCGCAGTATGAATAAAAACAAAAAGACTACTTGGACACTGCTAGCATAATGGGCAGGTTTTTGACAGGGCTCCCACACAAAGCAGAGCAGAAGATGGAGCATCGCTAAATATGTTTCCAAACCAAAGAAAATATGATGAAGCAGATCTTGCCTTTGGCTTCACCTGCACAATGGTGGTGCCAAGGTAGGTATCCCCCACAGAATGTGTTTCCACTGTGTGGGGAGCACACACTGGGCTGTCCAAAAATGTATTGATAGCAATGTTGAATATTATTGCACAGGGAAAAAAACAACTACACGTAAAATAATTACACCATAAAGATGGTTTGGTTTTCTGTTATTTAAGGCTGCGTCCACACGTACGCAGGTATTTTTGAAACCAGTGATTTTCAATTTTTGTTTTAAAAAAATAAAATAAAAAATCCCATCCACGTGCAGTTTTGAAAAAAATATTGTGCACATGGAAACGCAACAAACAAAGTCAAACGCTGTCAAGAACACGCTAAATCTTAACCGTGTAGAAATGTTGTCCAATCAGAAGTCTAGAAGCCTGGGAGGGAAAGAGGAAAAAGGGTTTTGTGCCCTCACCAAACCTTGAGCACTTCTGAAAGTTTTTGTGTTTTTCTGGAAAGGCAGCTAATTTTGTGTTGCTTTTGTGTGCCTTCATCATTTCAAATGTTAATAACTAAAGACAGTATTTTGAGTTTTGCCTCACTGGAGGTAGTAGTTTATTTTATTGCTACCTGTAATTTATTTCAGTTTACTTTTACTCATTTAACCCGTTCACGCATAGTGGTCACTACAGCGGACAGCTATTCAAAGGCTGTTTTCTTGTATTTGTGTCAGTGTTGATGGTATACTTGCACATAAACCACTACATTGGACACTGAAGCATCACTTTATAGCAAATACCTAAGTCAAAATGTATGTTGTCCACCTAAGTGGACATGTAAAAAACTCTTTGAAAAGTACATGTTAAAAAAAACAAAGGGGTGGCCTAGCAAAAAAATGTTTGGGAACCACTGCTTTCACCTAAGGTAGGGTTCGCCAGTTATACAATGTATTTGCCTGACTGAAAAGGCTTTTTATTCTTTTTTGGTCAGCAATGGTTTTTGCCATCGAACATTCCCATGGATGCCATTTATGCTCATTCTCTTTTTGATTATTGTTAATCATGAATGCTAACTTTGAAATGAGGCCTACAGTTATTTAGATGTTGTTCTAGTGTCTTTTGTGGTCTTCTAGATGAGTCATCAATGTGCTTTTAGAGTGTATTTGTTAGGTTGGCCACTCCTGGGAAGGTTCACCACTTTTCCAAGTTGCTCATTTATGGATAATGGCTTTCACTGTGGTTCGTTGGCAGCACAAAGCCTTAGGAATGGCTTTTGAGACTGATAGATGTCAAGGACTTTGTTCCTCAGCTTTTAATTTAGATTGTGGCATGATGCAATGCTTTTTTAGATTGTTTTGTGCCTACTTCACTTTGTCAGACAGATTCTGTTTAACTGAGTTCTTGATTTAGCATGTCTTCAGGGTGGGTGTGGCATGTGAAATTGAAGATAGGTAGATAAGGAGAAATGTATATGTTGTATATGTATATGTTAATTGTAGTTCACATTGAAACAGTGATACCTTATACTCCTTATTCATTAGTACATGAATTCAGGTTTGCTTGTAGGTATGTCAATGCAAGTCAAAAAGCTGACCCAGCTTTTTTTAATTGTGCCGATATATATTTGAAGCTGTACCAATTAGAAACAGATATACTTTGCAAATACTAAAAATATTCTCATGTTCTCTTATCTAAAAGTAAAATGGCAAAAAAAAAAAATATATATATATATAGTTTTGGGGAAGAAGAAGTGCGTCTTATACGGCGAAAAATACGGTATGTATAGTGGCATTTGTTGGAAGACATGTCTGGAACTGTAAGCAAAAGCACTTCATGAGAATCTGTGAGGAAAACATGCTCCGAAGTAAACAACATGCATGCGATATCCTCAGAAACTAGCTTGGCTGAGGCCGACAATGTGCTATTACACAATAATGTTGGTAGTGTTGTGGCCCAAAGTGTTACAGAGAAGACTGTCGCTCTAATGGAGCAGAAATTTGCCAAATTGTAGTCTACCATCGATGGACTTAATAACAGCACTGAATAGAATAACTGAATAACAAAGAATAACTGAAACGCAGAGGCACATTTCTGAGGGTAAGGATTGCACAGTCTCGTTGGAGAAGTCGCCAAACCTGAGCATGAACTTGAGGCGCAGATGGACAGGAAATTTTGAAACCTGGCTTCCAAATACGCCGGGCCTGGAAACTAAACAAGTAACTTTTGAGATCGAGGGCGCATAGAGCCTTGGCCTCCTGAAGAACAACTACAACAGGCCTATTATCATCAAACTGCACATCTTCAGCGACAAAAGGAGGATTCAATCAGCGGCCAGGGAGAAAGGTCTGGTATCATTTCAAGGCAGCAAGATTTACATTACCAAGACCCTTTGACGCAGGTGAGGGAGGCCAGACGGCTATTTAACGGGACGTGTGAGCACCTTTATAAAGAGAGGAATATGGTTCCAAATGCAGTATCCTTAAATGTTTCAGTGTTTTGAGTGAAAGGCTATGCCGATTTTTTTTCTTTTTTCTTTTCCTTTGGAGATGTACTGCGTTACAAAATGAGTAAGCAGTGTTGGACCTTACTCCCACATTAGTATTTTCATTATTTTATTATTTATGTTTATCTCTCTATCTCCCCCTTTTTTCTTTATGTTGCTTGTTTTATTGTTCTCACATCACGAATTGACACTGCCAATTGGCCAGGGTGTGGGAGTGTGTGGGGAACTAACATCATCAGTGGGATACCCCTGCTGGCGGTATATGGTTCTCTCTTTATGGTGGAGGGATGGATCTTGGCTTCACTTGCCCAAGAGGTTATATTCCATTCTGTGTTTATTTGTTTGTGTTCTTGTGGGGTCTTGTGGGGCTGTTTAATGCTGGGGTTTGATTTGTGGTTGTGGGGTGGGTTATTAGCAACAGTCTTGTTTTCTGTGTTAGCTTTTTTTCTACTGCATGTGCGCTATGCACTGGTTCTTATGTGTGTGATTAGTAATTTCATGATCGCATGAAAAATAATACATATGAGTGTTATTAAAATTCTGTCACTTAATCTGAAGGGCATCAACCATGTTGTCAAACGCCAAAAAATCCTGCCATTCCTTAAGAAAGAGAAATGGCAAATTGCTTTTCTCCAAGAAATTAAGTTTTCAGATCTGGAACATATTAAATTGCAAAGGAGCTTGGTGGGCCAGGTCTACTCATCATATAACTCAAAAAGCAGGGGAGTTGCTAGTGTTTTACATTGCTGCCTTCCTTTACACTTGACAAAACAATAACTGATAAGGATGGCCGGTATATACTTTTATCTGGCTATCTGTACAGTGAGCATGTAATCTTTGGAATTTGTTATGGTCCAAATACCTGCAACTTCTTTCACAGTCAGCAATATTTTCCTCGTTGGAGGTGACATTAACTGTCCGCTTGATCCGAGCATTGCTGTTTCCCTCCACTTCCCTCCCTCTCTCCCATCAGCTTAATTATTTCCCCTGCTTACAGAGACCCAAGCTGTATACGCTGGCAACTCAACCCTACCTTACTAAGTAATCAGAATGTTATTGAATACATTACCACAAATTAGCAGCTTTTTTATTACTGAGATTAAAACTCCAGACACAAGCCCGTATATACCCATATATACCTCCACTCACAAAAGAGATGGGCTTAAGAGACAATCCATGATTTAGACACTCAATATAAGTCATCCCTTAGCAGGTTTGCTGCAGAACAGCTGGATGCTGTACGTTCTGCATTAAGCCAGTTGTTAGCTTAGAAGCAGAGACACAAACATTTTTTCTAAATGTAGATTATTTGAATCAGGCTACAAACCAGGGGCGTTACTTTGAACATATTGCTCGAAGCAAAAATGAGCAAAATGTTATTTCGTCTCTTGTAGTCAGAAGAGGGTTTAGGCATTTTCAATCTGATGACATAAATAAAATAACAAAATTATTTAATAGAGATCTTCACAATTTGGTTGTCTTCTGCTGAGGACAGAGCCAAATTCCTTGATAAAAATAAAGTTTCCATATGTCTTTGAGGCAGAAAAAGAAGGTTTATGCAGGACTGTTAGCAAAGAAGTTGTCTCAGGCCCCATTCAGTCTCTCGGGGGAGGTAAAGCTCCAAGACCACATGGGTGTGGTCCTGAATTTTATAAAAAATTTAGTAACATACTTATAGGCCCTGTAACTGATATGTACTTATGTACTCCATTAATAGAGGTCACTTTCCTCGTACCTTAAACCTTGCCAATATAGCCATTATTTTGAAAAGCAATAACCCCCTGGATCTGTGTGGTTTCTAAAGACCCATAAGTTTACTACCACCAGCAACTTAAAGAGACTTTTGAATATTGTGCACTTTTCCACTCAGATAACAGAGAAAGGCCTGGCAGTTTCTCCAGATGCTGAAAAGGCTTTTGACAGGGTTGAGTGGCCCTACTTGTTTGATGTGTTGGAGAGATTCAGGCTCGGGGGATTTTTTTTAAATGTGCCCAAACCATCTATCATTCGCAGTTGTTATAACAAATGGTCGCCTTTCTGATCCTTTTCCTGGTACAAGAGGGGTTCGACAGGGGTGCCCACTCAGTCCTCTCCTTTTTGCTCTAGTGTTAATTCGGTCGTGCACTGATGTAATGGGTTTATTGGCAGGGAACACAAAGCATATAATTGCTCTTTATGCAGATGATATTGTTTTGTTTTTGTCCTCCCCTTGATTATTAGTCATGTCTACTCCATCACTCTTTAGTGAATTTAGCTCTGTAACTTGTTATACGATAAACTTTACTAAATCTCAAGCCAGAACACTTGGAAATCTGGAGGATAATGAACAATTTTCCCTTCAATCAGTCAGTATCGGGATTTACACATTTAAGAATTAAAATATCGCCAAACATGTGAACGTGTGGGAGCTTAATTTTCTTCCAGTTTATTCCGTGCTGTTAAAATAGACCTTGAACAATGGCATGAATTACCACTTTCTTTCGTACTTTATACCCTCTGCAGATGCTTCCTCTATAATTGCCAAAGAAGAAAATTCAGGATATAGAAATGGCCTTCTCTAATTTTATCTGGGATGGCAAAAAAAGTAGACAGAGGCTTAGACCTTTACAATTGCAGACAGACATGGATGGTCCTCCCATGACTAAAATACTGTAGTACAACTGGGTTTGCCATGCCTGATGTTTTTGGTCTTGGCTACATGCCTATGTTAAAAGGAAATCATGTATTCATTCTTGGAGTTGTTCTCCACACTCCCCATGGAGTGTGGTCACTTGTGATGTCAGTAATATAAGTCCACCCTTATCGTGACATAGAACGGTTTGTCTTGGAGCACCAAACTGGGAGAGTTTTTATTTCTGTATTCAACTCCCTTCTCTTTCTCTTTAAATGGGAAAAGGATTTTGGCATAGAATATATAGGGGATGACTGGCAGGTAGCTATAACCGTGATCAAATGTACCTTCATATGCAATAGACTGAGAGAAACTCAGTATAAGAGTTCTTCATTCTTCTATCACACCTGTTGTTTTTGCACAAAATAAACTGCTCTCTCTCTCTCCGCTGCACATTAAGTGCTGTTCTGATAGGGGAACATATTTTCACTGCTTCTGGGAGTGTAAATTGATTTCTAGGTTCAGGTCATTTATTTCTGAGAAAATAAATAATATTATTAATATTATTATAATATTATTATTAATATCTGTGATTGTTAAGTTGATGGCTTTTGCTTACTGGTTAACTTACAAAGACATACAAAAATTGGACTACAAACTAGGAATGTTTATTATTACTATTGCACTCATTATTATTCTTATTACAACGTGGGTTTTTCTTAACCTATTCTTGTGGATTTGCCAACTATTTAGATGGACTGTTGTAGGAGGGTGGGGTGTTTAAACTGAATAAAAAAACATTTAAAAATAATTTGACAAAAGAGAAAAACAAAATGCCCAAAATGTGTAAAAGTAAAGAAATATTATCGTCATTCTCATAAATGAAATGAAGCAGTCAGGGTATTTTTAGCACCATCGGCAACATGCAACAGGTGCAAGACATGTATTGATGGCAGCTGATGAGACCTCCCTGAATCTGCGTGCTGCCATTCAGCAATGCCGCCGCTGTTTGAGCACATTGTGAGGATGGTGTGAAAGCGACAGCCCCAAGACCTTGAGCAACACTCATCTGAATGGACCTGTGCCATTAACTGTACTGAAACCCATCTCTTTAAACCCTTCATGTCTGAGAGGGCCCTCCATCTGGCTCCAGAGAACAGAGGAGGGGCCGGGAGGAGGGGGTTGATCAGCAGGAGTCATTACTAACTCACCTAAACAAGAGGCTAATGCTGATAAACAATGGCCAAGACAAGGCAGGGATTATGCAAATGTCACCCAGAAAAGAGATGGATTTCCACAGTTTGGTTTGGATTAAGTCAGAGTTGTTAATGTCTTTTAACTTCCTTTCACTATAAAATTTGTCCCCGTACCTACATTGAATCACTGATTTTCAGTTCTACACCTCCGGTTTCACATTTTCAGGTAGACCACCGTTTATTTTCTTTGAAAAATATCTGCTTTTTGTCAACAAACTGAAAATTAGTCTGACACAGTAGTCTCTTTTGTCAGTCGTTAATTTTAGTGTAGGTTCTCAGTAAACTTCAATGTGTCTGTCTGTGTAAAACCTGAAAAGCCCTGCAGGCTCTTACTTATATTGCCTGGTGTAGTACATAGTAATACATAGTTACTATCTGTTTTTATAGAATTTGTTGTTATTGTTTTTTATTAAGTGCATGTGAGATTGAGACTTTTTTTGGAAAGCAATACAGATTGCTGAGACAATATTTGGATGATAAAGTATAATGAAATGAAAAAGAGCTTTTCATGCTGAAACAGGAAAAGGATCTCTCACCTTTATTAGCACTGTCATATATACTGTCTCAACCAGAAAAACAAAGGAAATTTGAACTCACGTCATGTATCTGTAGTGCTTCAACATCAGAGGTTGGAGTGGATGAATGGGTTAGAAAGATGATAACATGATGTTTCCACCCATATGATTTACACCACGTTAGTAAAATTTCTCATTGTGAAGGTTATTCAGAGAAACGCCACTGAAACTCCCTTAGTAGATGTCATAACAGCAAATGTGCTGTTCTCGTGCCATCAACAATTAAATATCTTTCTCATCGTACATTTCTTTCCCTTGCGTCATTTAAATTTATGTAAGGGTCATTCTATCTCAGCCCAGTCAGCCAAGTTTGAGAACATTCTGTTCCACCCTCCCCCATTTGTGTAGAAGCTTTATGGTCGGGGTGCCGGTTTGGCTCAGTGGGTGAGCAGGCAGCCATATGCCGCATGGCCAGAAAGTAGCGGCCTGGGTTCAAGTCCGGCCCACAGCCCTTTGCTGCGTGTGTCCCCCCTTTCCTCTGCGTTTATTGTCTCTATTCATTAAAGTCAAATGCCAAAAAAAAAGTATTAAAAATAAAATACACATTTATGGTCCAAAGAGGCTATATAATTAGTTCAGTGAAATTTGAGCTTCAAATATCAAATACTTTTCAAGTCTCCTGAAAAATGATCCATCCCAGTCCTCTTTTTTCTTTTGTCGCGCATTGAAAACGGACGATATGTTTGAACATGAATACCTCAAAAACTATTAAAAATAGAAGCAGGAGATTTCACTGATCTTTTTTTTTTTTTTTTAAACATTAAGGAATATTTTATATATAAAGATACAATTTCAGAGTTATCATTACATATGTTTAGAAACTTAGAAACATCTGTTTTTTATGCAAATCGGAGAACAGAAAAAATTTGAGGATTTGAGAGAGGAGTGGAAACGACATATAAAGTAAACGAAAGCCTACTAGTCTTCCTAACTAATTGTGGTTTTGTTTATAAAAGTTTTACTATATCACTAAAAAAAAATCCACATTTTCCTATATTGAATAATAGACAAGTTATTCTACTGATTTTCTATTTAATCAGATATCCCATATTCACTGATATAAACATTAATGCCACTTATGTCTACTTTCTGTCAGAAGCTTGCTTGGCCATGCAGATAAAACACATATTTATCAAAGACATTTCAGGCCTTTTGAGCATTTTTCTCTTTAATGGAGATTGATTTTTCTTTTAAATGAACATCATGAACTTGTGACTTAAAGTATGAATTGAATCTTTAAACAAAGTCCTATGTGATATTATTTTAGTTTAGTTAGTTTCATAATTTCTTCTCTGTTAGCAGAGCAACACATCTGCCTGTATTTTTTTGGTCTAATAAATGGCTGACCTGTGTGACTGCATGCCTTTGTTTATTAAGTACTGTTCACTTGTCAATTAACAACGAGAAACCTGCATGAACTGCCTCATCTGTACTCCGATGGAGCTGTAGGTGAGAAACGCTTCCTTCATCAGTGTAATTAGACAAGAGCAGGCAGCCATCTGTTGCCAACTGACCGTTTTCTGCCACTGAACGCATTTTCCTATTCTTCTTCTTCTTCTTCTTTTTTCTATGAAGTTGTCCTTGAGATTGTTTCTAAGTGGCTGCCTACGTTTTGCATCTGCAGGTATTGCTTTCCCTTTGGACGACCAGATGGGGCCCTAAAGGCAACGCTCTCCCTTCAGGAGCGGGTAATTGGCCTCTGATTAAATCATATTTTAACATACAGTGCAGTGGTGTGAAAAAGTGTTTGCCCAGATTTCCTATTTTCTGTATGTTTGTCACATTTAAAAGGTTTGGATTTCTTTTCTCCTTAATAATAAACACCCTCCATTTTGTATTTATTTTTGTTGTCTTTGTCTAATATTTAAATTTTGTAATCATTTGAAATATTTAAGTGTGACAAACATACAAAAAAGTAGGAAATTAGGAAGGGGCAAACATTTTTTCAACCCACCATATTTTATATGTTTGTATAAATGTCCTGCACATTTTAATCCTAAAACATGTAACATACATGTAAAGAAAAGGAAAGCTTAGAAGGTCTTAGAACCAGTTTAATCACCTAAGTTTCTGTGTAATTTGACTCTGGTTTCAAGTGATTATCAATGTCGTCATACAAAGTACAGACCAGTTTTCAAGGGAATAAGATTTGAAGAAGACTTATACTGCTAAAAAGGCAAGAAAGCTAACTCTTGTCTTGCTTGAACAAATCTTTGTCACGTACAAACACAAATCAGCCATAAATTTAGCCATTAAGCTAATAGTTAGCTGTTTTTTCTGATATAGCCTGTTTCAGAAGCAGAAAGAAGTACACAATACAAATCACACAATTTTTTAACAAAAGAAAAATAGTCCAATTTGAATTATTTGTTGAATAAATTTGAATAAAGGGAAATATAGTGGTGTGAAGTTTAGCAGAGTTGCCTCACAACAAGAAGCTCCTGGGTTTAAATCCACCATCCCTTTCTGTGTGGAGTCTGCATGTTCTTCCCATGTCTGCACAAATTCTGACCAGGTACTCCAACGTCCTCTCACAGTCCAAATATATGCAGTTCGTTGGGTTAAGTTAATTGGTAAATTCCCATAGGTGTGAGTGTGAATGGCTGTCTGTGTCTCTGTGTTAGCCCTGCAACAGACTGGCGACCTGTCCTGGGTGTACCCCTCCTCTCAACTTATGCCAATTGGGATCGGCTCCAGCTTCCCCATGACCCTGAATTGGATAAGCAGAAGAAAATGGATGGATAAATGGAAATTTTAAATAAAACTCAACATGATAGTACCCAGAAACTTGCTCATTAAATCCTGAGTAAAATCATGTTTATTCAATTTATTTTCATGTCATATTTTTAGTCTGGTCCTCAACACCTCACTTTATGTGGCTCTATGTCCAATCATAGGAGGCTATCTTACTGTTTGACAGCCAATTTTACTCTGATTGGCTGCATCTGACACACAGAAGGTTTGACAAGCCATAGAGTGGGTGGGGCTTCTCTCTAGCTCTAAGAAGATCTAAATGTGATATTTGTGTTCTTTCAGGTTTTGATGAAAGACATCACTACCCCTGTTCCTCCAGAGGATATGAAGAAACTGGTGCAGAGGTGTCTGGAACAAGCAGCTCAAATCAACTATAGTCAGTTGATTGAATATGCTAAAATCAAGGGTGAGAGTTTATACCTTGATTTTTACCAAAAGGTGTCACTTCTGGATAGAGCTTGAAGGGAGAACACTGGATCACAGTAAATAATAGATGATGATGGATAATGTAATGATAGATTTGTTAGTGATTGGTAGGGTTTGACCCAGAATCCAACCTACTGTACACACAGCAGAGGCTTCTCTGGAATGTACTGTAGTCATGGTTGAATGTTTGAGTGCAAAACTAATCTGGAGTGGCTTCTGCATCTTTGCTATGGAATTTTCACATATAGTCGACCATCAGGCACCTCCAGAGAAAAGACTGGAGGACATGATGAGGCTGGGAGAGCTCTGCATCGAAGTCTTGCAACAGAATGAAGAACATCACTCTGAGGTATTTTATTCCTTTTTTTCCTTCTTTAATATATTAGGGCTTCACTGCTAATAAAGAAATAATAGTAAGCTTTAGATGTAATCTAAAAGACTGCTAGACTTTTATTTCAAAGAAGGTCCACCTCAGAGTGATACGAAGGTGCACATTTCTTAATTCAATTCAATTTTATTTATACAGCTCAAAATTACAACAACAGTTGCCTCAAGGTGCTCTATATTGTAAGGTAGACCCTACAATAATACATACAGAGAAAAACCGAATAATCCTATTGCCCCCTATGAACAAGCACTTTGACGACAGTGAAGAAAGTACTCCAACATATTTATTTAATATGTGCATTTAAGGACATATCCTGGTCTAAAATGACTCCAAGGTTTCTCACAGTGTTACTGGAGGCCAAGGTAATGCCATCCAGAGTAAGAATCTGATTAGATACCATATTTCTAAGATTTTCAGGGCCGAGTACAATAACCTCAGTTTTATCTGATTTTAGAGGCAGAAAATTAGAGGTCATCCAGATCTTCATGTCTTTAAGACATTCCTGTAATTTAACTAATTGGTGTGTTTTATCTGGATAGATAAAGTTAGGTGTCATCTGCATAGCAGGGAAAATGTACGCTGTTCCTTCTGATGATTCTTTGTGTGTGTGTGTGCGTGTGTGTGTGGACGAGTATTAACATCTTCGTGGGGACCAAAAATTGGAAGTTTACTATACTCGTGGGGAGTCACAGCCCTCTTGAGGACCAAAATCCCAGTCCCCACGAGTTTTAAGGCATTTTTGAGACCCAAAATGTGGTTTTAGTGTCAGGGTTACATCTATGTTATGGTTAGGTTTATGGTAAGAGAAAGAAGAAGGAAAGGAAAGTTGGCAAGAGAGTTAACAGAAGGAGAGGGAAAGAAAAATAGAGGAGAAAAGGGATAAAGAGAGAAAAGACACTAAATATCTGCTTTACCCCACCTGTTGAGAAAAAACAAGCAAAAAGGAACAACACCGCAGGGAAACAAGGGCAACCTCGCATAAGTGCGTGCTGGCACCAGACAACTGGTGCCAGCACGGCCCAAGGCCCTATATGTATACCTCATGAGAGTGTAAGTAATGTGAGTGCCTAAGTTGTGGAATACAATTTAGGTGCCAGGAGGGGACAGAGGAGCAATGCCTCCCCTGCAACCTCAGTGATGCACTTGTACCTCAAGGTCCTGCATATGTGGTGGTGTGATGGAGCAGGAGGAGAGAGTCAATTGGAGATGGGGAGGAAAGGATTGGCTCCACCCTGGAGCCAGCTCTCCTGCTGACCCCCATAGACACCCCCTGTCCATGAAATCCACCAAGGGCAGAGGGCCTGGGCACATTCAGTCCAGGGCCCAGAGAAGCAGCACCAACAATCTCGACAGAGCATAGGGTGGCCCACCCGACCCCACCGCAGAGTAAAAAACTACACCCACCCCAACATTTAGTCAACTCTCAGACTACATAAGACAATAGACACCCAGGTTGAGTTAATCCTCCACCTCTGCTAGATCCCCCCACACCAGCCAGAACCACAGCCCACCACCACCTCAAACACACCATCCCCACTAGGTGATGGAGCTAATCAAAGGAGACGAGAGAGTTTGATTTAATGTGGCGGCTGTAACAAGACTAATAGGGTCTATAGGGTTTATCTTTCCCTAGGAATTTAGAAATGGATGATTCCAGAAATCTAAACTAAACTCTGGTCATGGTTTACTCGGGATCATTGAGAATAAATAATTGATTCTTGGAGATTTCCAGATCTAGCCAGATCATCTTTTACTTTCTTTAAAAGTGGAATGTGTTTTAGTTTAGTTAAATCTGCAAGCTTAGGAGAAACTTTAATACCTAAATATGTCATATTTCCAGACTGCAGTGGTGTAGAAGAGGAATTATGATAGGAGCAATTGTTTGGAAGAACTGTTGATTTTAACCAGAATACAATAATCTGAAACTTTCGAGAAAGAGTTTTAATGATGCTGGCACATCTAAGATAAACAAACACATGGACAGAGGCACAGCCAAACACAGGTGCCATCGTGCTTCAAGTTTATGTTCATGTTTTTTTTATGTTAAAATTTTATATATTTTTTATATATATATATATAATTTTATATATATATATATGTGTGTTTTAGAACACACCCCGCCACAAATGTGTCTGTGCCATTTGGTATCTGTATACTTACACTAATTATTGAAAATGTTTAATTTAACACTTTTGTGAAACCCTTAAAGCTAAAAGTCTACCTCAATCACATCTTGATTGTTTGATTTAAAATTCCCCATGATTGTGTACTGAGCAAAAATTACTATAAGTTTTGTTATTGCCTAACTACTTATGGACCTAAATATATAAAGTGTGCTAAGATGTTTCTTGTTGTGATGAATTAAAAGAATAGTGTGTGCAGGTCAGTGGAAAGCTGAGGCAGTCACACCTGAGCATGTCTTAATTGACTACGACCTTCCAAATACATTATTAAAAGCAGGTTTTCCGTTATTATCATGTTCATGACCGCACACTGCTCCTGCAAAGTTTGTATAAAAAGAACCCAAAACAAGTAGATCTCAATGTGATCATGTGAAGTGCTGTCATCAGGCCGATCAGAAATCATTTGCCAATTGGCAGAATTGCATTGATGAGATTTACCTCACTTCTGAATTTAAGGGGTTGTGGCTAACTTTGGCAAGCAAGTTTTTTTGTTTGTGATTTTTCTTGAGAATAATAGTGTTAATGCATCAAGGGGTTCAAAGAATAGGAAATCTTTTTTTTCTTCAACAAATGATTGTAGAAAATATATACAGTTTGTTTCTTGTTTGTTTGTTAAGCTACTTTTGACTGACTTATGACTGATTTAAGTTTAGAAAAGACACCTAAGACACCCAACTCAAAGGACAAATCTATACATAATGGGCAACTTGGCAAATAACCAGTTTAAATTGTATTTTTAGGTAGTTCATTACTGGCACGGTGGTTAGCACTGTTGTCTCACAGCAAGAAGGTCCTGAGTTCAATTCCACCATCAGGCCGGGGTCTTTCTCTGTGGAGTTTGCATGTTCTCATTTGCGTGGGTTCTCCCCGGGTCCTCCAGCTTCCTCCCACATTCCAAAGACTTGCAGTTAGTGGGAAATTCTTAATTGCCCATTGGTGCCCACCCACACTGTGAATGTGAGTGTGGGTGGTTGTCTGTGTATAAGTGTTAGCCCTGCGACAGACTGGCGACCTGTCCAGGGTGTACCCTGCCCCAAGACAGCTGGGATAGACTCCCGCGACCCTGAAAAGCAGAAGCGAATAGATGGATAGTTACAAGCATCCTGTCAGGAAAAAACATCATTTGTCCATTGTGACAGACATAAAATTGTACTTAAACACCCAAGTGTTTGCAGCCAAAAACCTGTCATATCTCAACATAGTGTGCTGCGTGCCCTCAAAGAATGTGAGCAAACTGTAAAAGTAGAGAACCTAAAAACTATCAACTAGTACCACTCTGGAGGTTTAGATGTCTCCTAAGCACACTGATCCTGATCAGGAATAGGACAACTTAGAATGATCATGCCAATATAATTAGGGTTTATTTTAAAGGGTTCTTTTGCAGTGGAATTCACTGAATTATCCATTATATAGTCAGAAGCATTATCAAACTAGTAAGTTCTTAAAATCTTCCAAGCTGGCTGCATCTGATTTAGTGCATGTTAAAGAATTCAAAACCTGTGTGTTCTCAGTGTTGTGAGAATACGTCTTGCTAACAAATCTTTTCAAACTGCAGAAGCATAACTCTGAAACTCTTTTCTTACTATGAGGTTTTTTTCTTCATCTGAGTGGTAGTGGCAAAGATGCCACATGTCACTTGATCATTTCATTTGCATCTTGATCACTTTCACAGCACTTCCTTTTTCCTTTCTTTTCCTTCTTTGGCAGCTCATGTTAAAATGGCAGATGACATGGCAAATGGCTGCGTTGCATTAACGTCTGCAGTAGAGGCACGATGAAAACAACGCCCACACCCCATATGCACATGGAATTTTATGCCACAGTGTAAAACTGATCAATCCTAGGTGTTGAGATGTGGTGTTTTTAATCAGCCCTAAGTGGCAGCATGGCACTCAGGCATCTGTTTCTGCACTATTATTAACAAGCCATGCTCTGCCGCTGCCATGGCGACTGGTGGATGCTTCGGATGTGATGTTAACTACAAATTAGAGGCCTTTTTTTTTTCAGACTATCGCAAGCTGTCACAGCTTAAATTTAGAAATTAATAATTGTTTACTCAGTTGCTGTGTCTTTGGATGGCATGCTTGCTGCCTCGCTAGTTTGTATTGTTGCTGTTTCTATACAGAGATGTCAGAGTGACAACCTAGTGTTTAAATCAGTCCTTACTGATGCTGCTTTTTTTTTTTCTCTCTGGAGTCTTTTTGTTTAAAGATCAACTCTTCAACATGATTTTGGGCATATCTAAGAAAACTAAAGTGCTGAATGAATCAGTACATCATGTAAAAGTCCATTTTGCAGATGGATATAAAAACAGATTTTACAAGCCATAGAATTCAGTGTTGCCTTTGTACAACACTTTAACATGTTTTTTTTAGTAACAGAAAATAATTTTTAGCATAATTGTTTATCTCGCTCCTTTCTTTTTCTCCTTTTGCTTCATTCTGTCATGGGAAGGGATAAAATAAAAAGTTAACTACTGTCTGTGGTGAAGCTTTAGGTACTGGGGCAATAGTCACAGTAGTGCTTTGGTTACTTTAGCAATGTAAGACATAACTATAATCAAAATGTAGTTACTGCAGCAATTTGGCCATTTTGCTGTACGGCTGAGTTTAGAGAAAGGTGTTCCCATATAAAAAAACATATAGATGTATCACTGTATTTTAACTTTAATGCAGAATTGTTTTAATTCACCCACATTTGTGGGTTTTCAAACATGGATAGCCTGTTTAACGTCATGCCAAAGCATCTCAGTCAGATTTAAATCTGGACTTTGGTCACTCTAAAATCTTCCTTTTGGTTTTTTTGTTGTTTGTTTGTTGAGCCATTCAGAGGCAGACTTGCTGTTATTTTTTTGATCATTGTCCTCTTGCAATTATGTTTTCATTTACTGCCAAGTAGGTTTAGATAGCTTTTTTTTCCTTAATAAATAATATCATTGTTTAAAAGATGCATTTTTATTTACTTGGGTTATCTTTGTCTAATATTAAAATATGCTTGAACATCTGAAATATGACAAATTTACAAAAAGAAATGAGGAAGGAGGCAAAAACTTTGTTTACACTTCCCTTTTCTCAGCGATGTAGTTAACTTTTGTATCTTTTAGATAGTTAAATGTTAGTGTGATAATGTGATAAGCAACTTAAATCTCCAAGTATGAATGCGTGTAAATGTCAGATACTTTAGCTTAGAAAAAAAGTGCTTGTGTGAATGGGTGAATGAGGCTTGTTGTAAAAAGCACTTTCAGTGCTCTGATAGTGTAGAAAAGCACTATATAAGAAGCAGTCCATTTAACCTTTTCAGGGCTTATATAAAAGCATATCTCTAAGTTACTGGTTTATTTTACTCTTTGGCTATAAAATCTGTCAACCTCACACTCGTAAAATGAATCGGATATACTTCTGTCTTAATCAGTTCAGCTGTGAGTGCACACACAGAACAAGGGTTCATTAATAAGGGTGGTAGTAGCTAAGGAGGTAGAGGTGGTCATCTCCTAATCGGAAGGTTGGTGGTTTGCTACCCGGCAGTAATCCCGGTAATTTCTCTTTGCCAGCAATAAAAGTGTTTTTTTGACAGCACTGACTGGATTGACCAATACCCGGAACAAGGGGAAAGTCTAAGGAACTCAGTGAAGCTCTAAAAAGGAGAATTGTAGATTTCTGTAGGTTTCTTGAAGCCATTTCTAAACATCTGCAGATTCCAGGATATTCTGTTCAACCAATTGCACAAGTTATTTGGATGCATCATCACTTTGCCAAAGTTTGAAGAAAGACCCAAGCAATCATCCTCGGTTTAGACGAAATTCGTTTGGATGTCCAGGAACAATCCAAAAACCACCTGCCTGCCATGAACTGGAAACTGCTCCAAACCCAGCGTTATATGTCACTGTGGACTGAGAGGGTGCCAACCAAGAGAAAAGCCATTCTCCAAAATTCACAGCTTGTGAATGTTGGTGATAGCATCATACCCTGGGGATTTTCCTGTCAATGATACCGGTACATTGCACAAAGAGGATGAAATAATGAAGGTGTACTTCATTAACTTCACCTAAAGTCAACAGCTAGCTGCAGTTGGGGATACTAATAGGAGAATGATACCAACCGCACACTCAAACCCACCCAAAATCCAAAATCAAATCAAATGTATAGCCGCGAGGCAGTTTCCCTTGTTTGACTCGTGTACGTTGCTGAGGAGGAAAAATAAAAACTTCCACGGGACTCCGGTGTGAAAAGATACAACAAAAAATTTATTCCAGTTTTGCAACCCTTACAGGAGTAACCAGCCCTTTTACTTATCCTCAACAAAAAACGTACTACGGTAGGAAAACCGTGAGGCTCTGCTCTTCTCCCCTGCCGCGTCTTGCCTACGCTACACTGATCTCTCTCTCTCTCGCTCGCTCGCTCGCCCCTCCCGCACCGCATGCACTCATTTGCATAATCTGTTATGCCCGGTTGAACTACAACTAAGCCTTAAAACAACAACAAACGTA
>VURO01039986.1:0-11446 GCA_015108175.1 Pelvicachromis taeniatus
TCCTCCCAGTGCAGACATCACAGGCCACATCTTCAGGTCCAGCATAGCAGTGATCAGCTGGAGCAGCTTGGAGTCCAGTCTTCTTCAGCTGCTCCACTAAAGCTGCTAACATGGTGTTTTTCTCCAGGACAGGCCTCGGTATGAAAGTCTTCCTGCACTGAGGGCAGCTGTGGATTCCCTTCCTGTCCTCTTCATCCCAGAAACTTTTAATACAGTTCATGCAGTAGCTGTGTCCACAGGCTGTAGTCACCGGATCCTTCAGTAGATCCAAACAGATGGAACAAGAGAAGGTTTCTCGGTCCAGCTGAACTCCTTTCTGTGCCATTTCTCCTCTCAGTGTCAGTGACTGTGTCAGTTTCTCTTCCTTATAACTGAAACTAGTCTGATCTCAACAACAAGTGTTTCTGCAGTGGATGGAGGCTGTCAGCTCTTACACGTCACCACATGTTGGTTACACCCATCTTCAAAGAGCAGATCTGAAGGGGAGGAAACGAGGAAAACGTGGACAGAGAGGAGGTGCTGTGTTTAAGAAGAAGAAGAAGAGGATTATCAGGCTCTGCTTCACTACAGGAAGAGGAGCAGTTAGAGAGTAAAACTGTGTTTAACCCTTTGGTTTAAATTTACTGCTCACTTCAACTTTTAAGCTTTTTAACTCTTTTTTTGTGTATAAATAAATTAAAACAATTCTGCATTAATGAACACTGCACATAAATGTTTCATGTCTAAACCTGTAACTGTCAGAACAGCAGAGGCTGCTGCATTAATTGAATCATATATAAAGCAGATTTAGGTTAGCAGTTGTATGCTGGCTAACATAGACCCGTGTTATTGCTGGTTGTCCAAGCTTTTTTTTTTTTTTTGCTTTTATATGTTGCTGTAACAACATGAGAGCTATATAAATGCCTTTGCATTGCTTTGAACAGTCTAAAGTCAGCAGAGTCTGCACATATTCCTGCAAAAAGTTAACAACTCCAAAGAATCTTGCATTTTGTTTTGGTTTAAAATTTAGCTGCTGCAAGAGAAATAACCCACGTTTTTTACATAAAAATAGTAACAAATTTGGCACAACTTCACCTACTTCAAATCTTTTGTACGGACGTACAATTTCTTTTTACACATACAAAACTGATTTACAAGTACAAAATATTTATGACCACAATTTGAACCCACAATAAACAAACACAATTAACGTACCTCGCTGGCTGCACGTAACAGTGAGGGAACGAGTCCTCTTCAGAAACAAAAACTTAACAAAATACAGTTCCCAACTTCTTTACAACTTCCTTTCACTTTGAAACAGCTTATTTAATCTTTTTTGTGACTTACTTAACTTACGGCTTAGCTTCTTCGCACATGGGCTGTGTCTCAACCGCAAGTACGCGAGTCCGAACTGCAAAAAGTTAATAACTCCAAAGAATCTTGCATTTTGTTTTGGTTTAAAATTTAGCTGCTGCAAGAGAAATAACCATGTTCTTTACATTAAAAAAAATAGTAACAAATTTGGCACAACTTCACCTTCTTCTAAGGTGCATGGAGAAGACAAAGATCTGTTGACATGAAGACTCCAGCTACACTTAAAAGTATTAGGTAACAGTTTTATTAAGAGACCAACATGTTTTCAGCTTGTGGCCTTCACCAGGATAAATGCAAAATATCAAACAATTTATGACTCCCTCCCGGTAATACAAGACACCACCGATCCACCATAAAATCCACCGTCAAACTCTCATTACATAAACGTACAGAATGACCAAACACAAATATTATAAACATTTAAACCACAGTTAACAAATGCGCGATAAACAATAAACTCTGATATATATATAACTCTGATATAGCCATTCGTATATCTTGCTTGTTCTTATGTTATTGTAATTTTGCACACCTCTTGTTGCTTGTGAAGCTCGCACACAAGAATTTCATTCGCATGTACTGTACCAGTGTAGCTCACATGTGATGTGACAATAAAAGTGATTTGATTTGATTTGAAACAAACACAATTAACGTACCTCGCTGGCTGCACGTAGTCGTGAGGGAATGAGTCCTCTTCAGAAACAAAAACTTAAGAAAATACAATTCCCAACTTCAACTTCTTTACAGCTTCCTTTCACTTTGAAACAGCTTATTTAATCTTTTTCGTGACTTACTTAACTTACGGTTTAGCTTCTTTGCACATGGGCTGTGTCTCAATATGCGTACTTGTGTGCACTTGTGTTCTCGCGGAGTCGTTATACGTCATCAGTCGGAGACAAGTACCGTCCCAATTCAAAGTACGCATCAAGCCGAGAACGCGAAAAGTTCCCGGATGTGGTCTCGCTCCGCCCGTTTTATCGAACGCGAGGGAGTACGGACTTGCCGAGAACGTGAGTCTGGACTAGCGTACTTGCAATTGAGAAACAGCCATGCTTTCTTGACTTCCCTTTGCGTCATTTAAAGGGGCCTGTGCGCAACACAGAATGCAACTTAGTTCCTGCCCCAAAGAACAGCAATAAATAACATACATAACACAATAAATCAAACAGATTGATATAATTTACATTTATGACAGTTAAACAATTTGTGTTTAAATAAAAAACAGGAAATAGAAAGGATTCAAGTGGACCAATCACACCTTTACAAATAAACAGACTGACCAATTAACATTTTTTTTTATTAACATAATCAACATACAAACAAAATGCACCATATAATATACATTCAGAAAGTACAAACTTCTTAAATGATAAGAAACATTATATAAGGGAAAAAACAGCATATATAACAACGGGGTCAGAAAAATTATCAAAATATTAATTAAATAAATCAAAATCTTCCAAAAAGGAAGCAAAATATGCAGCCTTCTATATTATATAATATATACATCTGTAAAAACGTGACTTATTTACTGAGAAAAAATGTGCTCTAACAACCTTTGTGATATCCTTTTCCCGAGTTCTTTGGAGTTCATAGCCAGTTCTGATTTTCCTACATCTCTTTCTTCGTCCATTAGACTACTCTGTCTGTAAAAATGTAGAAAAATTACTTTTTAAAGAGTTGTTTAACAATAAAATAAGAGTTAAAGTTGAAAATCAGGAGAACTTGTGACTCACATATCGCGTGTGGACTTTCGTTCACCCACCAGACCACAATGCCACCGATCACTGCAACACCCACAGCCCCACACACGGCGCCAGCAATTTTGCCAGCACGACTGCTGTCATCACCTGCATGTATGCAAGGCAGAAGGAGAACAGCTGAAGTAATCAAGTTAATTCTATTCAGTGAATATACCCTGGCTGCACATTTTCAACCCATAAAAAGTATTCATATTTACCTGATGCTTTGGCCTCATCTGCCACCATAGTCGTTATGCTCAGTGGCTCTGTTTCGGTTACTGTTAAAGATAAACACATAGACATGGTGGAAAAAGGGCCAAATTGAGATACAGACATTAATACATCTCAGTGGTCTTTCTATGCCCGCTCCACCACCAAGAAGAAAAGTTTTGCAGGTATCACTAGTGATGGCTGAATGGCTCTATCCTGCTGGGGAGCACAACAAACACATTTGGTTTGATCACTCCTAGTGGAATTACACGAAAAATGCTTTTGATAACTAAAAGCCACTGGTGGTAATAACCGGTTACAATGACCAGTCTTCAACAATGCAGGCCTTTGAAACAATATTAATGCTCTTCTGTGTTTGACGTACCAGCGGTCGTGCTGTCTTGAGTAGTTGAAGGCAGAACGGTTGTTGGCATAGACGTCGTGATGACTGGTTCTGAACACATGATAATAAACAAAAATAACTGATCCTAAAAAGTAGTGAAAGAAAAAAAACAATGTGAGCGTGCTCACCTGTGCGATAGCTCACAATCACACACCGTAGCTCAGACTGATATTTGGCTGCACTGAGAAAATAAATCCAAAGCATACTAATGAGCAACTGAAATAGTACAAACACATCCATTTAAGTCCTCATGTATTTACTGTATGATGTGTTTTTACTTATTATTCTTATTAATGGATGCAAATCCCACACTGACTCTTTCTCTGCCTGGACTAAGAAACAGATAGGATGATCTTCTCCATCTTGATTCTCACATGGCGTCCAAGTCAGGATGAATTCTGCATGTGATTCAATGTGTTTTACAACACTGTGCGGTCCACTGAACAAAAGCTTTAAAACCCTTAAACACACACAAACACACAAAGGATAGATTGATGATGCAAAGTATCAGATATAGAAATAAACAGACAGAGATAAACCCTAAGAGGAAACCAAAAAAGTATGACAGGACTGTATTTATTCTGCCCGTTATTCTCCCCTCAGAGGAAGGGACTATATAATTGAATCAGTTTGTTTGTTTGTAGGAAGTCTAGCATTCACAGTTTTTAAGATATAATTGTCTAATTTTGTGTGATGGTAGATACTGAAAAAACAGCTGATTTAATTTTGGTCAAAACTGGGTCAAGGTCACACCAATTGTATAAAAAAAAAAAAATCGGTAAAAACTTTATATTACTCACAATTTTGTAATGTAATGTTAGTTTATTATCTTCAAACTTCGCAACAATATTCTAGGGACAAAGGTAGGCGAAGCATTTGACCTTGACTTTCATTGTCAGCACTCGAGGTCAAATGTCAAGAAACCATATATTTTTGTTTTTTCAATACGATGTAGCAGTGACACTATAACAGGGTGACATTATCATATTGCAATACAATTATCATAAAGCATTAAAGGTTTAGTATAGCCATTCCCTTTTGGTTAGACTAACACTCTCTCAGAGCTCTTGTTTCTTGCTTAATTGATTCTTGGGATTTAACATAATTCTAACAGAGGGCGCTCCACCTATGTGTTAAGTAGGGGGATCTGATGACTAAACCTACATTTACTCACATGGCATTGGTTGCCTCAGCCACAACAGTAATATTCACTGTGTCATTAGTATACATGCGAGTCCCGCTGGCTGGGGTCGGCGGTAGAAACTTGGGCAGGTAGACTCCTTCTGAGCAGGATGGCACAGGAGGGTCCACTGGAACAATGCAGGAAATAGAGTTTTACGTCATTAGCAGCTCATTTTAGCTAGTAAAGTAGTGTGGCAAGCAATTTAACCTAGATATGACATTTATAGCAAGGAAAATTTGATAAGACACTGTTGATATAAACCGTCCCTTTTTGAATGTGTTCAGGCTGTTGGACTGCGGTGTTTTGCACATATGCATATGATAATATGCACATGTTCAGAAGAAGTATAATGGACGTATTGGGCAATAGATGTTGAAGGTAGAGCTGCCAGACAGGAGGGAAACAGGAAGACCACAGAAGATTGATGGATGTGGTGAAGGAGGACATGTAGAGGGTTGCTGCTGAGATAACGGCCATAAAAGGAGCAGCGGTAAAAAGAAGTAAATCTACGTGAGCTCATTTTTTCTTGCTTCATTATGGAATATAACATCCCTGTGTTGAATTTACTTGAAATAAACATGATCCTCAAATGTTTAAAAGTTTTAAAAAAGAAAAAACCCTACCCATTAGAACAAATCTGATTGGTATTTTGCTGAGGGCTTCGCTGGGAGTGATATATGTCTGCACACCAAATTCACTGATGACGATAGTCTTTTTGGGGAAGTCCTCCATTTCCAGCTGTACTGCATATGAGCCTTCATTGCTCCTGTTGACAGCATTAAATGACAATGTGCAAGCCTGCAGAAGGAGGACAAATAGAAAATAGTTGGATTTCTTTTCCAAGTAGGCCAAGTATTGTTTAGTAGCTTTGAGCCTGTTTCAAACAGTCACAAATCAGGGTGATGGGTCAAACACTACAGAGAAGAACATGAGTGATGTAGAAGAAAATCTGGCTCGTGATTCATCAGTTAGTTTTCTATAAGTATAGAATAAAAAAGTTTGCTGTGTTGCATTTCCTTTGGGAAAAGGTCATATCTAGAACAAATGAAATGAATGCAGTTTAACACCAAACTGTTTGAGTTCAGCAGTACTGCCATCCTAATATGAGAGGTCAGTCAGTAGGACCACACTCCCTCCATGATCATGGTCAGTACGACCACAGGAAATAAGTGATATGTAAAATGTGAGGTGAAGTAATATTTCATGATATCACTTTATTTTGTGTTTCATTAATTTCTTTTTTTTTGAAAATGCAACATTTATGAGTTCTGTGAATCTTCTGTTTCTTAGCCAATTTGTAAAATGGCTTGAATTGGATATTGTATTACATGGGGAGAGAGAATTTACTGAAAATCTGACCTTGAGGACTCATTAAATGTGGCCATTGTGTTTGAGGAGTAGGAATTTTTGTGAGTTGTGGAGAGACAAACGGATTGATGGAAGAAGGAGACCTTGTCAGGACTTGGCAACAGCAGTCCTTCAGTTAGAAGAGCTAAAAATGAATAATTTACGATGTTTCTCTGTTTTAGCAACTTGGTTTTTCTGTGGTGTTAGTTTGTAAGTGTATGCGACGGCGATTGAAACTCACTCGTGAGATGGTCAGTAAAGACAGTGGTGTACAAGGATTACACTCGTCTGCATCCATGTCTCCAAATCTGCATCTAACCTTGTCTCCATCAGGGTCAAAGGTCGACAGGCTGAAGACTCTCTGACAGTTTGAAGGGACTCTGGCACAAAAAAAAAAAAACACATGCAGTACAGTAAATACAATGACCAAAAATCAGCACTATATCTTATGGTTTTAACAATTGCAATGACAATAGCGCTTCCTCCAAGCAAATAAATTACATATACTCTCCAGAATAACCCATATAACCGTGTTAACGTTCATTACATCATTCAACTGTTTTGGGGGGGGGTTACGGATCAGGATAGGGCTTTGATATCTACACTTTAATAATATTTTCAGTCATTTTGAACACTCAGATGGAAAATCCTGTAACAGAAAAGCTGTATTGCAAAAATGTGTGTGGTTAAAATGTCAAAAGAGACTTTTAAATTAAGTAGTCTTAATGGGTTGCTGGTATCCCAGTGTGTGCTGCCATCTTGAATTTATGATAATAAAAAAAAACATTTAAAAAAAACAACGCAAGTCTTACTTTATTTATAGACTTTGTGAGTAGAGTTTGCATGTACTATCACGGTACTGGGTCTGTGACCCAGTGTTTTGTGTATTTAAGTTTGATTTAATTGATTATTGTATTTTTCTCCATGTTTCCTGTTTATTCTGAAAGAGTCTGGTGTGTTTCCTGTCATTGTGTATGGTTTCACTTCCCAGTGACGTCATGACGACATCTGACTGATGACGTATAACGAGTCCGCGAGAACATATTGAGAAACGGCCTATGTTTAGTGTCAGTCAGCTGTTTCCCCTGATCATGTCCTGTGTATTTAAGTCCTCTGTTTTCTGTGTTTCATTGTCTGGTCGTCCATTATACTCACCACAGTAATCATAGTTTTTCATAGTTGTCAAAGTGTTCACAGTTTTTTAGTCTTTTCACTGTCTTTTCATAGTTCAGCTTTTATTTTGGCTGTTTCCAGCCAAAATAAAGGCTTGTTGTTTGTTTAGACCTGCACCTCCTCTGTCAGCATCTGTTTTTGGGTCCTGTTTCAAAAGACACCGGCGCTTCAAAAGACACCGGCGTACCCTGCCGTGACATGTACTCCCTGTGCCTGTGCAGGTTCTCTTCCTCCCACAGTCCAAAGACATGTTACGTTAAGCGTCATCTCTTAATTAGCCATTTACGTGAATGCTTGTCTGTCTCTGTCTCTCTGTGTTTGGCCTGGGATAGAATGACGACCTTCCTAGAGTGTACCATGCCTCTAACCCTTTGACGCATACATAATGTATTCAATTTTATTTTTATTTCAACAATCAGAACACACAAAGGATATGATGTTTCTTAATTTCCCAAAAGAATTGTTGCAAATGCTGTAATTGTAGCCGTAACAGGAGTGAAAAGGCTTACCGCAGGGCTGGCAGGATGGTGGTCTGAGGTGATTTGTTTGGCTGAGATGTGTCGGGACGTGTCCTCAGGTCCACATTAGTCAGAGCTCTCCATTTCTTCACCTTGTTTTTGGTTTTTACCCAGTCACCACCAGCTAACCTTTGGGGGTTTCAAAGGAGGTAATTAGGTCATTTTCTATAGTACACTTATACTAAGAACTTGAACAACATGTACTAATTAGTATACATCATGACGAGAAATCTGGTGGGTGGGAACCTGATGGCCATTAGGTCGCATGGACGCTGACTGTTTTGGACATGAGAATGAGGTGATGCAGGTTTTTATGAAATCAAAGGTGCATCTAATAATAATCTGGAATAAATTTGAATCTTGGCGACTTTGACCTCAAGGTCAAGTTTAAAGGACAAGTTTTCTAAAAATCGTGTGAATGTGACAATTCAATAAAGTTGTCATCTAGGCGTCTCAAATGATTGCAATTATCGACTCAAGGTCAAGGGTCAAAGTTACTGAAAATATTGTGAACGCAAGTTTAAATAGATCTTTAACAAATTGCAGGAAATAAAGTATAATCACGTTTTGATCATGTTTCGGGTAAGACTACACTGTGAATGACAAAGCATTGATATATTCAGGCTTAATAAATGATGTTCTGGTGACACAGGTGTTTCAGGGATGACTCAGCAGGCACTATCTGTTCTTGTGTTGGTGGATTCCCTGTATCATAATAGATAAGATACATAAAAGAGAGACAATTTGGAATGTAAACATTTTTCTAGTTTCTAAAAATTGTTGCCAAATAACATCCATCCATCTTCTTCCACCTATCCAGGGCTGGGTCATGGGGGCAGCAGCCTAAGCAGAGAAGCCCAGACCTCCCTCTCCCCAGCCACCTTCACTAGCTTATCCGGGGGAACACCGAGGCGTTCCCAGGCCAGCCGAGAGATATTATCCCCCCAGCGTGTCCAGGGGCCTCCTCCTGATGGTACATGCCTGGAACACCTCACCCAGGAGGCATCCTTGTCAGATGCCCGAACCACCAGGTATAACATGTGGCTCAAAAAACCCGATTCCAGATCTACACAGGTGTCAGGTCACTGGTTTAAAGAAATGTCTAAAAAAGAAGAAAAACTCAGCGCTCTGGCTACCACGGTGCTCGGCTTATACAGAATCTCCTTTACAGCAGCAATAAACATTTGCATGTTGGTCTTTAGGTTTAGAGTGGGACAGCGATTCTCATGACTCCTCAGTCTTTACTGTGACTGATTAGACCAGGCGCTAGATCAGGGGTGGGCAAGTCCAGGCCTCAAGGGCCGATGTCCTGCAGGTTTTAGATGTGTCCTTGATCCAACACAGCTGATTTAAATGGTTAAATTACCTCCTCAACATGTCTTGAAGTTCTCCAGAGGCCTGGTAATGAGCTAATCATTGGATTCAGGTGTGTTGACCCAGGGTGAGATCCAAAACCTGCAGGACACCGGCCCTCGAGGCTTCGAGTTGCCCACCCCTGCGCTAGATGCTTCTACAGGAAGCACTGCATATTTGATATTGGCAGATTTTATGCCAGATGTCCTGCCAGATACAGCACTGAAGAGATTTCTATGTTCTCCCTAGTCTTGGCAATCAGGGGAAAAGGAAAAGAATATATTGTTTTCCCAAAACATCAATTAATAATGTTAATTATTGAAGTAGATAAAAGTAGTTTTGTTGCATATTCTGTTTTCCTTGAGTTAGGATTAGGGGCTTGTTTGGAGTCATCATAAATGACCATTTAAACCTCAGAGTACTAAACTGCTAATTCATCTCATAGGCTACTGACCGTAGCTGAAACACAGCATTGCTTGAAACCTCCCGAGTCATGACTCCTTCCCTCTGACACCACTCTCCGTCCTCCTCATCCACGATGCTCAGCTCCACGCTCTCTGTACCACAGTCGCCGCTGACACAACTCCATGTGTCTTGATCGGTGCATGAGCGAAAGCTCAGCTTGTAGTGAAAGACCACCTGTAATATTGTAACAATAACGCCCCCGTTGTGATATTATAAACGGTTCTTGCACTGTTTAAATAAAAGTCAGTGGTTTTCGGAGCCTTTTGAAATGTCAGGGAATAATAATTAACAACAATGCCAACGACATATGAAATCCTTGGCTTGGAGACTGCAGTACGGACTGCACTGTTGGCTCACACACTGACAGTTGTGCACAGCAGACAGGTAATGTAATACCACTTAAGAAATAAGTAAAACTCTGAGCCCCTAGTTCAGACTAAAATTAAGAGACCCGGCATCTTTGTTAAAGGTACACCTACCGAGAGAGAGCCGTTATGTGTCTTGTCTTTGGGGGTAAAAGTCATCACCGTCCCAAAGAAATGGTTAGCCTGAGAACCAAAGAGCAGCAGCAGCAGAAACAGGAGCAGCATGGTTATATCCATAGTTGTGATCAGTCAAATTGTCACCCTGTGCAACCAGGAAAGAAATACTTAAGTACAATAAAGTTTAAAATAGAGTCTTTGAGCCAGTTATGCATGCCTGTGAAATGAAACAAACAAAGTGTTTTTCTCCCAGTACTCCTCCTACTTTTGTCTCCTCCCTTTACAGCTCTGACGCTGACACAGATAAGTTGCAAACTGAGAGCAGACAAACGGAGGCTGTCTGTTCAGTCAGGGCTTCATGAGGTCAATCGTTGCACAAGCACGACTTTTCTCTTGATCCTCTTTATTTAGAGTTACTTAACTTTTTTGCTCTAATCACACTGACTCTGTATAGAGGAGTCCCACCTTTAAAATTCACATCTCTCTCTCCCTCATTCTCTTGTTTTTGACACGGCAGTGAAAATATGAAGGAAGGAAGCAGAAGGGGCTGAACCAACCGTTACCACAATCCAAACATTCTGGCACTGCAAGAAGCTGACTCACAAACTTTTATAAGCTCTAGTCATTACCACAATAGTGCTCTGATTATGTGCACAGATTTCCTCTTGAACCACACAGTCTGAATCATTGTGCATGTTAAACAGCAACTACATATTACTTATAGGTCCTAAAGTACCTTTTTGACAAAGATTGAGAGTGTAACACTTTCCATTGTGAGGTGATTGTACAGGTGATTTGGTGGAAGACAACCTGTCTCCAAGCAATCCCAGTCTGACTTGGACTGATTTTAGTCACATAGTGAGTCTATGCCAATGAGTGCAACTCATCTGTGACATGTCTCTGGCTCTCTTCCACAGCATGTCTTTTATCCTGACTTCCTTCTTTCACCCCAACCGGTCGCAGCAGATGGCCCCGCCCCTCCCTGAGCCTGGTTCTGCCGGAGGTTTCTTCCTGTTAAAAGGGAGTTTTTCCTTCCCACTGTCGCCAAAGTGCTTGCTCATAGGGGGTCATATGATTGTTGGGTTTTTCACTGTATGTATTATTGTAGGGTCTACCTTACAATGTAAAGCGCCTTGAGGCGACTGATGTTGTGATTTGGCGCTATATAAATAAAATTGAATTGAATTGAATGTCTCAATACACTGGGGAACTCAACT
>VURO01039991.1:0-19694 GCA_015108175.1 Pelvicachromis taeniatus
CTAGCCTAGCTTCATTAAAAGTTTATCAATTGGGAGCAGTGGTAGCACGGCCTTCTGGGAAGAAACCTGGAGGACACTGCTCAAAGAAGCTGTATCTCTGATTCAAGTGTGTGTGTGTGTGTGTGTGTGTGTGTGTGTGTGTGTGTGTGTGTGTGTGTGTGTGTGAGTTATAATCGGAAAGTTCAGTGTGCCAACCCATCAACAGTAATAAGTGCCTGGTCAGGAGGTACGTACACCCCTATTGGGTATCTGAGTGTTCAGATTCACAGGCTGAAAGATTGAAGTCTCCAGCACAAATTCAGCCATTTCCTGTTGTCGGTCTCACCAGGTTGTCACAAACAGACCAACCTCGTCATACTTCTACATCAGTATTGTATTTACTAAAGCACTGGCTCTCAAAATTGGTTCCAGGAACCCCCAAGGGACATGACCTAGTGTAGCCGAGGCTTCTTCAAAATAATTTGCTTAAATCAGAAATAATGCAGACATGCAAACGAGAAGCATTAGATCAGTAACGCAAACCTCGCTAATATGACACTAATATGATCCTTCATTTGCTTCTCACGGGTGCAGTGAGACATTGATCCTAAGTGATGTTAGTACCAAACCAGCTGAAACAATGTTAGTGCTATGAGGGGGATCCTTGGAATATTTTATCCCCAGTAAAAGGAGCTTTTAACAATAGATGAAAACAAAACAACAGAAGTGTCTACTTTGTCACTGTTTACTGCACAAGAGGTGGAAGGTATCGAATACACATAATTCACTTTATTGTTAAAGGTAAGTGCTCTAGAGTAACATTTAACGGGATGGCTCTAGTATTGCACCAACAATTATATCCATACAGTAAAAGTGTGGAGTGATGTGATTCACATTTCTGTGGACTGCTGAAGGATGGTAATGGATATCCATACATCTTTCCACCAGCAGGTCTGCACATCAGTCAATATACATTACTGTTGTTGGTGGTAATATGCTATAAAAGGTAGCAGTGTGCCAAAAAAAGGAGGAAAATTATTATGGAGGGAGGGGGGCTAATGCAAGTTCAAAGCATTGACGAAAAGGGGTTTCAACCACATGTGCTTGTTAGATGTTGGATGCATAGGTTATGTTATAGTGAAGATGTAAGCTGGAAATGAAACCTTGTATTCTCTATTTTTTAAGGATACTTTATGGATATTTCCTGGCGAGATATTTGGATCTCATACATGTGTGAAAGTTTTAATATCACCGTGGAAGTGTGACTCGACATTCTGCATTCAGGATTTCTTTCTGCATTTATACAAATTAAATAAATATATCTATAGATTTTTTTTTAGAAGATGAACTTGTCGGAGGCAGTTTGGTTCTGTACATAAAAATCAATGTAATTTTGCAACTCTAAAGTAATTATTTCCTTTTAGCACAACATGAAAAGGATATGCGGATGTGAATGGATGGATGGATATACAAGGTAACACTCAGTGTGTGTGTACATAGTAATAAAACAAAAACAGCACCATACATAGATAATGAGTCAAATACGCAAATAAAATAATAAATTGTTAAGTATCATTGAAAATCGGAACATGTCAGGGTATTATTTGCATAAAGCGCTGCTATAAAAGTTCCTTTGTTATATAATGCAATCTCATGATTGGCAGTCCATAGCTATATTTGTTTTGATTGTCCACTTAGTGCTGAAATAATTTCTGTTTAAAGACACGGAGAGGAACTGCAAATTAAAATCTACTTTGTGGCCTCCCCAAAGGTCTTGAGAAAGAAAGGATACTACCAGAACTGAATTCTGAGTAGCAAACAATTCAAAATTTTAAAAAAGCTATTGACAACAAAATCTTGCTGCAGACATCAGTTCAGTAATGAATAAAACTTTTCAGCTTGCAGATTTTGCCTCGTTTGTCACCTTTGTGAATTGTCATAACTGCTTTTTACATCCAGAGTTACGACCACGTTAACAACAAACATTAAAACTTGACTGCGACCAACCCTGTTTTGAATTTTTTAGACCACAAAGTTCTCTACTAAAAATAAATGACCCCATTTAGTCCACTTTGTTAGAAGACTAGTCAAGTCAACATTTGATCCTTACCATTTTAGGTATTAACATGAAAAAGAGGTACAGAGAGGAACTTTTAACCAGTGGCGACATTAAGGTGGAATTTGTGAAGCTTTTTTCTTGGAAAACGAGACCAATTAACCCCTGGGTCTTAGACTGTTAAGGAATTAATGAATGCTAGTGAGAGCAAACTTCCTGGGGACATTATTTTATGCAAGTATATAACTAGACCAACTGTACTGTTGATTGATAGTCCAGTGTTGGTTTGTCTCTTCATTATGGTACTGTGCAACAGTCTTGGCCCACAATTTCTTAATATTTTGCTTCCAATGAGCCAGATGTATTAAAAAGATTTTATAGTGGTTTGATCAACAGTTGTCCAAATTTTTCTTTGGACATTGGCTGCTTTGCATTTCTTTCATTGAACCTAAGAAAAAAATGCTGAAGAAAATGGAATTTGATAGGCATTTTTTGCACCAACAAGGTATTTCCCATAGAACTATTATCTAAAAATGTGGTATATCTCACTATGGTGTGCAGTGTGTCCTTAAAATAATTGAGGAAATTGGACAGTTGGAGGAGAAAAGAAGACATAACAGGGCTAAAAAAAAATTCCACAGCAGATGAACAATATTTGAAAGTCAAATTTTCTGTCCCCAAGAAATAGAAAAACATCAACGCAAAGACCTAACACAGGACTTGAGAGATGACACTGGACCAGGAGTGGCCAATTCCAGGCCTTGAGAGCCGGTGTCCTGCAGGTTTTAGATGTGTCCTTGATCCAATACAGCTGATCTAAATGGCTAAATTACCTCCTCAACAGCCACATTTTTCAGTATGACAATGATCCCAAACACACAAACAGCGCAGTAAAAGCATGCCTAGATATAAAACTCTGTCTGTTAGGCATTTTATACTTTATTTTCTTTTGTGTTTCATTAAATCACTAGATCTAGTTTACATTTACATTTACATTACAATTGTTGCTCAAGACATTTGTGCGGTACTGCATGTCTCAAGAGACACCATATCACCCCAATAAAACCATTAGAATTAAATTTGAACATTATGACCTTGAGGGTGGAGTTTATGACACATTTGTTGAATGAGACTGGACTGAATGTGTCATAATGCAAACACTGCAGCTTTGAGGTGTGTAAATGTAAGAGAAACACCCACATGGGTAATTATCAGGGATATTGATAAGAACTTAGCGATTCCAGTTTCATTGTCCATATCATTAAAAAATTCTGTTCCTTATCAGTTCTTTTATTGGTTCTCATTGGCTCCACTTTGAGAGTCACCGCCATCCCTAACCACCATATCAAAGACATTACATTCATGCAAATTAATTGCATGCTGTGTGGTCAAGTGTTTGTGCCTGTTGTAGGTATTTCCCCTGTTTCTTGGGATCAGTGTTGGGATCATTAGTCATAAAAAGTAATGTATTGCACAAATTACACAGAACACTATAAATAAAAGTAATGCAATATGCTACTTACCGTATTTTCCGGACTACAAAGCACACCTGAATATTAGCCGCACAACTTGAAATTATAAAAAAATCCTATTTTGTTCATACATTTGCCGCACCAGACTAAAAGCCGCAGGTGTTTTAATGTTTAATTATCATATGTAAGAGAATATACACAAAGGGGATTGTCAGGAAAGAGATGACTGTTTTGGAACACATTCTTTTTATTATGGGACACCCCCACCGTGAAAACCCACGCCGTTCGACGCGCCACAGACGTCCGAGCCCCACGAGGTGGGCCGCGCAACGCGCTTCTATCAGCGGAGAGGGGAGGGCGACGGAGCGACTGCTCCACCAGCCTCGGCGCGAGCCCCAGAAGGCAGGCCGCGCACCGCCGCCCGACCGACCTAGCCCTTAGAGCCAATCCTTATCCCAAAGATCCAAAGTTACGGATCTGACTTGCCGGCTTCCCTTAGCTGCCTTGTTCTAACATGCCAGAGGCTGTTCACCTTGGAGACCTGCTGCGGAAATGGGTACAGGGCCAGCAAGAGCCAGCTTGCTAATCTAGTCTCTTTTTCGCGCAAATTCATACGGCACTACTTTGACTGGCGGACTGACATGTGACCAACATATCACTCTTTTCCATGTCTGATCACATGCCTTGCCGCGAGGCAAAATGGCGGAACAAACCAATACAAATCCTCTTACAATGTCCCAAAAATCATGAAAAATCCTTAGAAAAGCCGCACCGGACAATAAGCCGCACGGTTCAAAGCTTGTGCAAAGTAGCGGCTCATAGTCCGGAAATTACGGTAATTACTCCCAGGAGAAAGTAATTTGTTATACTATTAAATAACTTTCAAGTTACTCTGTAAAATTACCTGAGACTCATTATTTCATAAATACTGTTCAATAAAATAATCCTGTAGGCTGCAGTCCCACACACTAAGCTATCCTAATGAGGACACACATATGATCTTTCTCTTAATATTTAGGTATGAACACAAAGCTGACAGCACAAAGCGAAGATGAAAATCAGCAAAAAAGACTTTAAAGCGATCGTCACAGTGACTCTATGTTAGAAACATGAACCGGTAGAAAGGAAAATTGTAGTCTGACTGCTCATCACTGATTTTGTTACCTGTCCAAGTACAAGGTCTGGCTGCTGGGATGGGGTCCGCATTCACTCAGCTTTAAAGGGAACCCCGACTGTTATGACAAGTTACTCTAAATATGTTACAAATGATCTTCACTACATAAAAACATACTTCAAAATAACTACAATGTTTTTGTTATTCATTAAATCTTTGTTTTTTAAAACGGTTTTGGTTCCGTGGGAGCGGCCATGTTTTTGCGCACACAATGCATTCTGGGACGATGACGTATATAAGTTGCCGGAAGTATTAGCTACGTAGTAGATTAGAACAAGACAGTAAGAATGTAAACTATATATCATTAAAATCTCTCCACGCCTCATCTACCTCTACACGATCAGTAGCTGCATCTTGAAATCCTGTATATATGCCACTTGGTTCTGGATAGGCTGTCCTTATTTTGTTTACTGCACATGGGATGACTACGTACGCTAGCCAGCCATGCATCCACCAGGTAAACTGTCGATATGAAGCATACCTGTAAGATCTTATTAATAGACGACACATTGATGCTTTTTGTCTTAACTGGTAAAACACAAAAGTACCAGCACGATAGCGGTCATGGAGGCTAACGAGGGCTGCCCAAAGAAGGATTAAGACATACAGCTTCAAAGTTTTGGTGCACTGTGATGCAGGAGGATCTGTAAAATAACGATATCGTAATTTCAATGTATAATAAAAAATAGAATTATATTAATGTTTTTATCATGTTGTTATGCAATACCGTGGATAGCTGCTGCCATAAAATTGAGCTCTTTACAACTAACTCTCTCAGTCGCCGTTGCAATTGGCAGCAGTTTCCACATAGACACCAGTAGTTTCCCCCACTGTCGCGACCTTGCGTGACAGATTGTTTTCATCTTCATCTAAACTAAGTACTGGTTGACTATTTTCATCCTCTCTCTCGGTTTGCTCTGGTTCAAACTGGAAAGGTTGAACAGAAGCCATTTCCAGTCCACTGCTAACTGTAAACTTGATGCGGTTCTTCTATATGACGTCACTACCCAGAGTGAATTGAGAAGTAAATAACAATGGCGGCCTACTGGTAAATCGGTTTTATATAAAATGTGCTTAAAAGGAAAACATTTCGCGTATTTTAATACCACGTATATATTATTGAAAGCACAGTACATATTTTAGTGCAAACTTGTCATAATAGTCGGGGTTCCCTTTAACATTGCTGTGGGTTCTTGGCTAACTTAGCGTTAGCATACTGTTTGCGTAGGTGCTTGCAAAGAGCAGAAGTTGTGTTCTGTCCTGAATGCAGTTTGCACTTAAACATTGGGTTCTTCACTTTTTGAGCAATAAACTATAAACAAAATGTTTACATCCGCACTGTAGAAACTGTAAAAACGAATTTCCTCCTCCAGCACACAGAAATTAGCTGATTAGCACAAGTGCAAGTGGAACCAATAGGTGAGATCTAAGCAGACAAGCTCAAAACTCAAAGCAACTGAACAACTGGGAACAGGTTCTCCACGAGAACCAGCTCTTGATCCTCATCTGTTGTGATTATATTTTCATTTTGAATGGGCTTTTTAATTACTACTGCATCTTTTTGCTACAATAAGACAATTTGGATAATTATTTGTCAAGTTTTCATAAGTACACCATCATTTTTTTTATTTCAGTTAAAAATGCTATCAAAAGATGCAATTTAGTTTCATTTTGTAGTCATTTTACAATACTGTGTTAGTGATTGAAACTTGAATTTCACAATGCTATAAGAACTGTGTGTGCTACAATGACTGTACTTTGTGGGGTTTTGCCACCTGCATCTTGTACCTTTGACCACTAAACAGCTGACTGCCCACCTTGTAACACCTCTGCAGATATTTGTGAGCCTAGAAACTGTTAAATAACTCGGCGTTAGGGGCTAACCTTTGGCCTGTCAAAGTCCCTGAAGTGGGAAGGAAAAGGGGAGGGAAGGAGGAGGGAGACTGGTTAAAGATACATAGATAACAGCTAAACAGTAACAGGTGAGCTCTCCTTTGGGATTCAGACGTCAGGAAAGACAAGCTGGTGAGTATATTATAAACACTCAACTACCCTGTATGTAATTTTTCAGAGATTGCATATTTAGTTCAAAATTGTCAATGTCACACTCAAAACTAAATCTATGCTATCTTATAAATTAATTTTAAGAATAATGGAAAATGTTGTCTTGTCTTGAGAATGAGTGTTTCTTGACGGTGGGCTGGGTTGCTAGTGTTATAGTAAACTGTTATAAGACAATTTTGAGATTATAGACATACATTTGTAATCTCAAGGCTCTTAGTATTTGGATACTTAATCTATAAACAGTGTAATCTTTAAGATGCCCTTGCTAAACTCATTGGGTTTGAATATTGCATTCAGAGCAAACATAAATTATATACACTTACATTTTAGGACATGTAAAAAAAAAAAAGTTTTTAAAAGTAAAGGTATAAGGAATACAGACAAAAATAAATATTCTAACCTGCCTGCTTAAATAAAGTAATTGTTTTTAGCCAGCTTTCATTTATTCAGCCATATGGCTGAATAAATCAGCCTGTACATGTGCACACACAGACTGACAAGAATTTTATGACCTTCCTGTGTGGAAATAACAATCCAGCAAGAATTGCAGCAGAATTTCTTATTGTGCATTCAAAGTCCAAGCTGTTTTTTTATGGAGAGTCATCACCACTGTCAGCTATGTCTTCTATTAACCATTAACTTCTGCTGCAAACCCAGCATGAAAGGTTAACTGTAAGATTATTGATCTGAAGCACCTCTCCGGCTGGTGCTTGAGGTCCAGTTTCTACTCTATTTATATGGGGGTGGGGGTTGGAGGCCAGTTACTTTAGTAATGACAGCTATTCCTTTACTGAAGAAAACTGAAATAAATAAATAAAAATTTAAAAATTAAAAAAAATTAAAAAAAAAAAAAAAATATATATATATATATATATATATATATTAATATTTTTTTTTTAAAATTTAAAAAATAAAAAAATTAAAAAAAAAAAAAATATATATATATATATATATATATATATAACATTGAGCTTGTCAAGACTTGAACAAGGAATGCATTTTAATTTAACTTGTATAATTTAGTTTATATACCTCTAAGTCAAGCATTGACAGGTGTATTTATGACTATACCACTGTGATTGCCACGTGTGTGCGTTTCACCTTTTATGTTAGGACATGGCTGGGTACAAGCCACGGGTGATTACCCTATCCAAGAAACCAAATCACACATTTGGCTTCTATCTGAGGGTGGAGAATGGAGAGGAAGGTCACCTGATCCGCTGCTTGGAAATGGGAGGTCCAGCTGAGCTGGCTGGCATGAAAGACGGAGACCGCATCCTCCGGGTCAATGGAACGTTTGTCGATGGATGTTCACATTCTGAAGTGAGCAGGATGTAGAAATGCTGCAGTGCATTAATCAAATCAATAACAACTCTTAAACCACTTCTGCTGTGACAAGCATCTTTTCTTAGAGTCTTCTTCTTTTTTCCCGGACAGGTGGTGGACTTAGTGAAAAACAGTGGAACCTCTGTCACGTTTCACATTCTAGATGAATCCTCCTACAAGCAAGCAAAAGCCCAGGGAGTAAACCTTTCCAACCCTGGAAGCAAGCCAGTTGCCAATGGAGTGGAAAAACATCGTCCAAAACCCAAACTCTGTTATTTGTTTAAGTCCAGCTCAAGCTTTGGGTTTTCTCTTCGCTCAGTCGAAGGTAAGCAGAGGATGGAGGGACTCCTTATTCTGAATAAGTGTTGGAATAAAAAGAAAGACAATTTATAGTAACAAAAGACATTTAACGCTGGACAGTGTAAGTTTAGATTTGCTAAACTCGAATTACTTAACTTTGGAAGTACCCACTTATATGACACTTACAGTGGTTCATAAGTTCCAGCTAAAAGCTTAGTTATTTGTTAATATAGCATTTGCTAATACTTCATATGTATAGTGGCCAATAAGGCTTGAAAATAGTGGCCAAAACCAGAACTAATCATAGTGTTGAAGGAAGCTATAGTGTCATTACAGACTTCTATCCATTTCATTCCTCTTATCCAGTTCAGACTGTGCATGAACTGCTGTCGTCAGGCGAGAGGATACACCCTGGTACAGAGAACAGTCTGTTATAGTCCTGTCATAGAGATAGTTAAACAACCATGCGCATTCATTATAGACTTTTATATAATGTGGTTTGCTTTTGGCGTGACCCTCCACCCTCCAGCATGAAGATTTAAAGACCTTTGCACAGATTTCACTTTTCAGACCTTGCAGTTATCTCTGAAAGGTATTTCAGTACTAATAGCATGTAAAATGGGGTGGTACGGTGGCACGGTCGCTAGCATTGGGATTTTTGTTAAACTTCAAAGGGGAAGCCTTTTTTCTTTCTTTTCTTTTCTTTTGGTCTGTAGAGACCCGTCAAAAAAAAAAACTGTTCAATTATGTTTAAAAATTTGTTTTGCTTTTTGATCTGATTATTTTGTATCCACTTTATCATCTTGTCCAGGTGAGCAGGGTCTGTTCATGATCGAAGTGATCCCAGGAGGCATAGCTGAAAGGGCAGGGGTCAAACTCAATGACCGTCTGGTGGAGATCAACGGGGAAAACGTAGAAAACGCCACACACGAAGGAGCAGTGGACAAAATTAGACGGGCAGGCAGCCATGTCATGTTCCTACTGGTCGACGAGGAAACAGACAAATTCTATCAGAAGACTTGTCCAAAAATTGGCTCGTGGTTAGCCACAACAAAGTACCTCCCTCAAGAACCACGCATCATCAACATAACCAGAGGATCTGATGGATACGGCTTCACCCTTAAAGAGAAGCCCAATCAACCAGGCATGGTTATAATGACTATATTTTGTAGCTTATACTGTACAGGCTACGATTTAATGATGTGCTCCATGACTTCATGCAGGACACTTCATCAAGGACATAGAGAGAGGCAGTTCGGCAGAAAAAGCGCATCTGAAGGAAATGGACAGGCTGGTGGCTGTGGATGGCAGAGAGGTGGAGAGCTGCCACCATGAGGAGGTGGTAGACAGGATCAAGCAGAGTGGCAGCAAATGTTGCCTCCTAGTAGTGGACAAAGACACAGACCAAGTGTATAAGCTGGTGAGCCAGAGCGCCAACATCTTCTCTGTTAAGTAAAACATGCAGGCAGTCTAAATTATATCTTGTTGTATCATTCACAGGGGAAGGTTTCTGCTCTGCTTTTCTTAGAGGAGATGAATGACTCCCACTTACCACCCAGTTACACAGAAGCTGTTAACGTACCTACTCCTACACAATCAAGCACGCCTGCTCCAGAGAGGAAAGAGGAACTCAGGCCTAAACTGTGTAAACTGGAGAAAACCTCAGATGGTTTTGGCTTTCATCTAAACAGCATCCAGGGAGTGTCTGGCCATTACATCCAAAATGTAAGACTAAAAAATAATGTCCACAATTTGACCATTGTCACTTTAAGCACAACTGATAAGTGATAAGACGCACTGTGTTCCAGGTGGTGAAGGGTGGAGTAGCTGACAAGGTAGGCATGGAGGATGATGACATTGTGGTTGAGGTGAACGGGATGAATGTGGAGCAGAGCCTCCATGATGACGTGGTGAAGATTATCCAAGGCAGTGGGAATTATCTGGAGATGTTGGTGGCTAAAAGGAGCGTCTATGATAAGCTCAAAGCTAAAGGAGTGCCTATCACACACCAGCTCCTCGGAGAAACATCTTATGCTCAAGTCCACAGTGCGAACACTCCAGAAGCCAGCAAGAGGGAGAGAATGGAGGAAGAGGAGAAAGCAAGACCTAAAACCCCGACTGAACCCGAAAGAGAGAGGGTGAGAAGTGCTTTCTAATTGTTTCAAAAACATCCATAGTCCCCAGAGAATAAATCATGACTCTGATCATCCCCTGGCTTCCCTTTTAGTGCCACAGTGAGGTTTGCAAGGTTTGGTTTAAATAACTTGATGCTCTGGATGAGAGGAACACACCAAACTAAGATTAGAAGCATAGTAAACATTAAATCTGCTCTTACTAAAACCATAGAATTTTGGCCTTGGTTATAGTATTTTTATTTGATTGATAAAATACCTCTCATCACCTTTTCTCAACCATCGATGAACTAAAAGATACAGGGACAACGCTCATTTGCCTTTATATCGTCTGTGTTTTCTCTTATTCAGAACTCATCGGTGTCATCATCTTCGTCTGAAGACAGCATTGATGAGAGATTCTGAGAAGCGACCTGAAGGACCCCTCTCCCGATTTGGCCTAATTTGATGTTGATCTGTTTCTTTTTCTTCTGTTTTGTTTAACCAGTCAGCTTGGCTTCTCACAAAGACTTAATATCAAAAGATTTTCTTTAAGTTGACAGAAACAATAGAACAAGGACAGTGAAGACTTCAAATTCACTGTCAAAATCCGATTCATCGCAGAGTAGCTGCTTCAACTGTTTGACATGGCTGAGAACAAAAACATTTTTGTGAATATCGAGAAATATCAGGAACGTTTGCCCAACGATCCTTTGAGCTGCCTTTTGTTGAGCGTGTGCCGAGATGAGTAATATCCTCCCTACTATGACTAGCACAGCACCGAGAATGAACACAATACTAACACTGCCAGTAAACACTGCGACCTGTAATGTATTCTTTCTTTCTCCTGCTTTTATTAAATGTTCGAAATATTTAAAATTGAATTTGCTGTCTCATTTATCAATAAATGAAAAGTTTTCAAAACACGAATAAATGAATGTGGCATCTGAAATAAGATCAACTTCATCAACATCTTTTTGTTGGCAGCTAAAACGGCATATTTGTAAAAACTTACAGCCACTTCAGAATGTGGATCGCACAAGTGGCATTTTGATCTTTTCTTTGAAAAAAAAAAAGGATCCGAGGACGGAGGCAGCTTGTGTCATGTCAGAAGGTGATGATTAACAGTAGATGTATACTGAAAAAAGAAAATGTGCACACTCTGTGATTTGAGGAGTGGGAGACCACAAAGTCTGACCGCAGTGGAGAAAGAGGTTCTGGTAGATGACCATAAAAGCAGAAAAAACAATAAAAGAGGGATCTAAAATTATATGTCATAAAAAAAAATCCTTCTACAGCTGAAATTAAATCCTTTAAATGTGATTTCTTACTAAAATACGAGGAAAAAACAAACCCAAGTAAAAGGGCAGTATAAAGGTAAAGACATTTAAGTATCAAATATACGTGTGCGTGTGTGTGTGTGTGTCAAATATTCCCTAATATTCTCATCAGGTAAGCTGCACACCAAGGACCTGAAACAAACAAAAAAAAAGGAAAATACAAAAATTCAAATGGGTATGAAATGGGTATTTCTGCTAACCTACTTTCAAAGCAAATGTGAAAAGGGTAAATTAAAATATATATATATAAATACACACTCGAGAGAAGATCAGCTGGGTCTGACTTGAACCCAGCTGGAAAAGTCAGCCTGTCCACCAAAATATGTATCAGTTGATTTTCGAGAATATAGCAGGTGGCCTTCTTTCTCTGGAACACTGGCACTTTCTATCAGTGATTTTTATTTTTGAAAGATAAACTCACTGGATATTCTTCTTATTGTATATATAAAAATATTTTCTTCATAATTATTTAAGGGCAAGGACAAGAAATCACACCTTTGTTTGTAAATATGTGGTAGTAATACATTATCTTTATTAATTATTCCCTCCAAGCTAAAGTGGTATCTCCCTAACAGCAACGACTCAGAGTACACTCAAGGATCGTGACAATCACGCACCATTGTCCCCACTTTAAATGCTCCTGGTATTATCAGTGTACCGTGAAGCCAGGGTTGTGTGGTGATCTACAGTTTGAAATTTAATCTTTATGTCATTTATAATTAACCGGCAGCATGGCGGTGCAACGGTAAGCACTTTTACCTTACAGCAAGGGGGTCAAATCCAACAGGTCGCCGAGGCCTTTCTGAGCGGAGTGTGCATTTCCCTGTTGGTGTGGGTTTCTCCAGGTACGAATGCAGGCTAACTGACAGTTCGAAGTTGAGTGTGAATGAGAGCGTGAATGGCTGTTTGTCACTTTGCGTTAGCCCTTTGATAGATTGGCCATCTGTCCAGCGAGTACACCTGCCTCTCGCCTAAAACAGCATAGGCTCCAGGCCCACAGAGACCCTGAACTGGATAATTGATGGATGGTAATTTACAATAAATCAACCGGTGTTGGAGTAGGTGTGGTCTTAGTATGCTGCTGTGGCAAATAATCCAAGATGGTGAAAAATGTGACCTTAAACCAAACCATTTACGACTCCCTCCAGCTGAAACGTTCACTGAAATATGGTGAGCAGGCCCCAGGTCATCTCCAGTCATGACAGTGAAGAAAGAAAAGAATGTAGCAAACAAAATGAAACAGTGTTTGTATTTGCAGATACAAAATCAAAAAACCTAATAATAATAATGTTCTGTAAATACTATAATTTTAAGAGAGTCCAAGTTCAAAATTGTTCTCTGTGCGCCCCAAAAGGTCCCCAAACTTATTCCCAAAAATCCACCATTCCTGATTCAGGAAAAGGCAGTCCAGATAAATATGTCCAACATATACATATTAAAAAAAACTTAATTTTGGATATCTCTAAATTCCAAATTTAAAGGTTAGCCCATGCATCACGAGTCCAAAGAGAGGCAATGTACTTCAGGAGATCAGAGTGCCATGTGTTTTTCCGGTGCCTGCTTGTGGGCGAGATAAAGGAAAAGGATGCTGGACAAAGCGCTGACCAGGAAGATGACATCAAACCAGCGGTGATAGAAGTTGAACTGCAGCTCTCCCAGAACCTCTGTGACAATGGAGCGATACTCCAATGGCATGCTCATACGCATCAGCAGCACGGATGACACGAAATACATCCCCTATTGGATTGAGACGCACAGAAACTTAAATTAAATTACAGTTACAGACAATTTGATCCAGTATAACTTCTTATGCAATGTTTACAATCTTACAGCTCAGTCTCAAGTTTACAACAGCAGGTTATCCCTGGTATTTAAATCAACACCGCCAAGTGGAGACTAGTGCAATGTGGAAACAACTGTGTTTGATGTTTATTTCTATATATTTTTAACTTCATTTTTACATTTTATTGAGGTACTGTGTGTTTTTTTTCTTGCACTGAGAGAATTGCTTCTTAGTTTCATTGCTACAATGACAATAAAGGTTCTGATTCACGGCCATTTGTAGACGGTTTTCTTAAAAACACAGATGTAAGGCAGACACACTCACCATGATCTGAGCGAGGACGAGCACGATGACATTGGAAGACTTGCTGCTTGATATTGCGTAGAAAAACTAAAAATAAGCAGCAGAAAATGTTTTATTAAACTCACCGTGAGGATCAAGATGAACTGCCTAAAAAGACCTTCTGAAGTGACAGTTTTACCTTGGTGAGGGTGATGAGTAAGCCACGTATCGATGTGACGATTATTATTCCCACCAAGATGAAAGAAATGTGCTGGGACCAAAACTTAACCTGAAAAAGTAAGAAAGACAAAAACAATGGCGTGAAAAATAATGCAAGCAAATATAATTAAAAGATTATATTTTTAAGTCATTTATTTATTAAAATTCTAAGCTGATTCCAAGGATCTTTAATGTTGAACTGTGAGAACTGAAAAACCCCCAAAAATGAGCATGAGCAAAGTTCTTGCAGAAAACAACTTTACAAGAAGTCATGCTACACGACACCTGACACTGCAGCAGGTCTGTGTATTACTCGTGTTATGGGAACATATTTACACCGCTAAATTATGGAGAACAAAAAAAAGGCCCCATAAGATGAAATTTCAGTAAAAAAGATTTAAGTTTTAAACATTAAGGTTAGACAAGTATTGTTTATGCTTGGGTCGAGTCTTATGAACTGATCGAAACACAACTTTGTGTTTGTGTGCGCGTGGGTGTGTGTCTTACATCAAACTGAATGCCCAGGTAGTTCACTGTAATTTCAATGCCCCTCGTCACTGGATCCGTCTTTCCCACTCTATCAAACACTATGTTTATAGTGGCCTACGATTACAAGAAGAAGAACATTTTATTACGTCTAGAGCAATAACGATACACAGTGACACATTATTATGTAACCAAAACTATATATGTGATTATGAATGACAAAAACAAAAAAAACAATGCCAGAGTACATTATGTGAATATTCTCACCATAAAGATTTTCCATACACAGTAGATGGAAAAGAAGTAGCCAAGGAAGTTAAAGTATTTTCCCTGGAATGTCTTTGAGTACTCGATTCGCTCCTGCAGATAAAGAAAAGTTGTGTTAAAAAAAATTAGCAAATCATTTACCATATACACAAGAAAAGGGCATAGTGTGTTTAAATAAATGTGTCTATAAAGGCAGGACGAGCCAGTTATGGTGTCAGAGTCCTCTTGGATTTAATCAAAACATTCAATTAAACAATAGTTTCTATGGAAAACACAGGCATGCATGTTGCTTTGTGCTTCAGACTAAACAACCACAGTTGCCACATCATTGACATTTTAGAATCAGCATGTTACAAGGAATAGTGTTGAAATTCTTTATATGTTGGACAGGCAATGTAAATGGCTCACATCATGCTAGGGGACTCATGCTGGTGCATATGTTATATGGACCCTGATATGTTACAGATCAATAACTAGCTTAACAGAGTGATGGTGATAAAAGCTGAACAGCTATTAAGTCATAACATGACCTGAATTCTTTTCTCTACTTACTGAAGATTAAGTAAGAAAAGCCACCTGAATACTGGACCTACTTTCATCAAGAGTCCAGCTGATTTTTCAGATATTTGCTGATGTAAAAAATCAGATATTCCAATATATTGGCAGACTCCCCATTCAGACACACTGATTCCATTTGTTATGTATAGTTATTAATTTACATGCTCAAGATCTGCCCCGATCAGTTCATTGATCTATTAGTAGCCCTCCCAGTATGCATGTTTCCAACAGGGTAGTTGGAGAGTGCCCTCTGGTGGGCAAACTATGCAGCATCAACACTTGAAGCAAGATTGAAGGGTGTTTCTCCTCACTTTTCTTTACTTTAGTTTAATAGTCATTTAATCAGCTGTTGAAAATGCCAATACAGATCAGCAAATAGCCAATATTAGATCATACTAGTGGCCCACTGATAAATCGGTTGGGTTTTAATCAAAAGAACAGAAATCACAACTCAGATGGGATGTTCAACTTGTTACTGATGAGGAATTTAAAAAATCTATGCAATAAATTAGAGATGCGTGTGATCACACATGCACATGTGTTACCTTGGTGGCTTGCAGGTCTACAGTCTCAAGAAAAAGCTGCCGACTCAACTCCTCAAGAGCATCAACCTCCTGCTGGACCAGAGAGAGGTCTGAAGAAGGAAGTCAAGGATGACTACAAATATTTAAGCCTACTTAAAATGGAGATATTCAGTAAAGGCTAAAAATCGCAGAAGTTAAGCTTCACGTACGACACAAATCCCATCACGTTGCATCACGTAAAACTGCTGTGACAACACCGTGTGACAGGCTTTATTCATTATAAGCATAAAGGATACTTTCGCTGCCCGTTTGTGCAGACGTGACACTCTTGATCATGCCCCAGAATCCTGTCTGTTTGTTCTGGTCTTCCCCACGCTGGTACATTTGCCTCCGTGTCATAGCAATTCTTTAAAAATAGTTTAAAAACAAAACTTTATGAAATGTGACACAAATATGTTTTTGTAGTTTAAGAAAAAACAAAAAGTACGTTCTTACCGTTTCTTTTTGCTGACAATCATGTCCATAGTTTGAAGCAGCCGCCTCTCCAGAGCAAGGATGTCACTGTCTGTTACATTTCTGTGAACACAACAAAAGCACAAAGCATAAAGGCAGTGTCATCTTTTGTTTGAGTTCTGCCATGAAAAAAAGATACAACTGAGTATGATAATCAGTGAGACTCAGATGAATACAATGCATGATTACAGTCATGGTAAAAAGAATGTATAGCCTCTTTCAGTTATCAGGATATTATAATAATAAAATCATTTGTAAAGGCTCTAAAATTATTTAAGAACAAACCAAGATGTGACATGTTAAACTGTCACTATTTCACAAAAACTAAGACAAACAAGCAGTGTGAAAAACTAAGCATACCCCATCATGCAACAGCTAGAGAAACCACAGCAATAACTTCAGTTAATTGTTTCCCACTTTATCAGTCCTACACATTTGTGAGACTGATAAATGGCGAGTGGGTCTCCCATGCTGACAATTAGTTTGAGGCGTTTGTGCTGATATGCTCTGTTTGGTTTCTGCTACACATGACACTGTTCAATACGACCAAACTTCTCCACTCCAAAGATGTCTTGTGGTTTCTTCAGATATAAATCTAACTCATGCTGCCGCGCTCCTTTTAGAGAGAAGAGGCTTTCTGAAAACCAGAAAGTAGTGACAGTTGTTTCTGTAAGATCACTGCAGATGTCGTTCCTCCTTTAAATTGTTTTAATACAAACCTGAATGCTCCAGACCAGCAAACTGATCCCCTGATGATTGATTAATCAAATGCATTTAAATATCAGCACGTGGCTGTTACTTTCCCTCTTAATTCCCATTGAGAAGTAAGAGTGGGTTTTTCACACGCTGCTTCTGCATTTGGGCTCCATCTTTGTTAAATAAACCATGACACAGTGTAATGTAATGCTGTTGTTTATTAAAGGTTGTATTTACCTTATTTTAAGTACTGCTAAGAATATTATTTCTGTTTCACATAGCATAGCTGAATGTGATGTCAGAGAAAACCCACAGTGGAGCTTACCTGAGAAAGTAGGACATGTAGGTGTAGGGACAGTTGACGGCACCAAACCCAGACAGCAGAGCCATGAGAGTGACTCCGATCACACCAACACGACTGATTAGCTGCTCAATGGATAAAATCCCTAACACAAAAAACCCCACAAAGCATCAGACTGAAGCATTACAACTCTTCGCTTGTACAATACTGGAGGTAGGACCTTTGTATTTTTAAAAAATTATAATGTTTGAAAAATTCTATGCAGTGTGAGAACATACAGGTGACTGGTGGAAAATGAAGTGAGCTATGTGCACTCACCATGTTTTGGGCTCAAGATGGGGAATGGGTCTCCCAACTTCCAGAAGAAATACATGAAGGTAAACCACACCATACAGGCAAAAAGAAGCCGCTGTCTCTGCACTGCTCAGGGAGATGTCAAACAATTCAGAAATGTTTAATTATAAGTGATAAAATCGGATTTTTAGTGGGCAAAAGTGGCAAACTTACATAGGCGGATGTTACTGACGACAAAATAACCAATGTAGAAAGGCACCACGAAGATTAGAACCAGCAGAATCACATAGAGATTCAGCTTCCAGTGGAAATACCTGGAACTGTTGCAAACACATAAAGGCTGATGTCTCTCATTGACTGTAAGCAACAAAACACACTTAAATCTCACAGAAAATACACCAACCTGCTGCTTAAGGCACCCAGAATCTCAAAGATAATGAGCTCAAACATGGTGCATGAAAACGCAAAGGTGACAGAGAAAACCACCTGGACAACGTAGTGCCGCACCTGCACACAAACCGAAACACATTTAATTAAGGACACCTAAATGCATTAATTTTTCTTATTAGATTTATTATTATCCATCCTGGTGATCATTTGTAAATAAAAACACCGTACCTCGTAGTCTTTGAACAGCTGCCGCATAAAGAACAACCAGCCAAATCCAAAGAACAGTACCTGTGTTGAATAAAGCAGGAGGTATGTGGAGGACAAAGAAGTGCATACCATCAAATTCCAGTTAATCAGAGCTCGAGGTAATTTGATGGATTTGTTCAAATAAATATGTGGTGAAGTTAAATGAGAAAGCATTCCTTCAGCTTCAGGTTTCTGGTATAGGTTCCTGTTCACTGGCTAATTCTCACATTATCACAGCTTGCTGGCTATGAAAATGTCAAGTGAGCTGTGGGATCAATGGCAGTTCCAGTTCTCTTTCCCAATTTGCAGTCCCGCACCAAAAAAGCTTATCGCATATTTGCAATCAGGTGTTGTGCCAAAAAGTGATCGTCTGCCAAAAAGTGTTTTCCGGCATTTGTCAAATCATCTTGAGACACAAACAACATTCCTGTCACAAGGTAGAAGCCACAATCAGTTTTTAGTAGTGACTAAAAATAAAATATATATATTTTAAGAGTAATCTGACCAAGAGGACAGCGGGAATTGCAACAAATATAACAATAGTCTTGTAAACATATCAAGTTGCCAAAAAGGACCGGATTGGTTAAAATGTAGGTACAATAATTATTTATGAATTATGAAGATACTTGAAAAGCTGGTAACATTCAAATTTTCTACTTTATGAAACTACATTATCCACAAGTTCTCCTGCACATCAAACCTACTGTATGTCTATCCTCGCAGTTCACTATGAAACAGCCTGAATGTTTTGTTAAAATCACCATGTAGAGCAAATACACATTAAAGTACTCAAGAGAGGTAAACATTCTCAAAATGTACTCTTAAAGCTTAATTTTTAGTGGAGGCACGTGTGCTTAGGTAAGAAAACAACTTGTAATTTCTAACAGTTGTTATCATTCTTCTGTTAAATGTAGTTATTTACAACCACAACTCGACTTCGATATTTAGCAAGGGCTGTGACATCTGTAAACTAGCACCAAGCTAACTGTCTTTAAAAGGCGTTTTCGGTGTGATATTGGGAGGATATACTTGAGAGACAAAGCTTAGCATGTCCGTGTGTACGAAGTTAAACACGAGTTATAATCAGTCGACTCTTCCAGCTCAGCGTTACCTGTGAGGTGAACATAATGACTGAGTCCACTAGAAACGACATGATGACAGTTTAGTGCGTCGAAAACTAACTGAGCATGTGTAAGTGGGTCGAGCACAGCTTCCGTTCAGGCTGACATGATAGAAACTCTCCGATCTGAATGCAAATTATTCGTTATGTCGCTAAGAAGCTCATATTTGGAGCAAATGTTATTAAACTGTCA